>JXTB01000643.1:155595-190461 GCA_002914805.1 Parasponia andersonii
GTTTTTAATAAAATAGATTACATTGCGAAACTTTGAGAATTGTAGACTTTATTGTTTTAAATAATTTCAAATATTTTTTGATGGATTTGGGATCCATTGGAACATTGTGAAATACTCTGCGATTGTTTTGTGCACATTTAAATTTTGGACTTGATTAATATGCAGTTGTTATGTAGCCAGATTTTTGAGATCGAAAAACGATCTTAAATAAAAACTAGAGCATATTTTAGAACTAACATATAATGCATGGTTGTTTTATATATTTTTTATATTGCACATGTTATAATATCACATATGAGAACTGGGCTAAAATAGAGTCCAGCGCCACAGCGCCAACATCACAATGCTGAAAAAAATAAGGCACTAAAATTTAGCACTCTAGCATTGAGCCATGAGTGCCATAGCACTGGAAGTCTGTACACAACACATTTTTGATGAATTTAATGCTGGTGTTTATTTGAATAAATTTCTAGAAAATATTTTCATAAAATCATTTTCAAGAACACCATAATTTTGTAAAATCAAGAAAACGTAGCGGAATTGTTCGTTTAAAATTTTTCTGTTTACAAAACATTTCGTATCGTGATCTAACATAAATTAACTCTTAATCTAGACAAGAACAATACCCGAATTCGCTCCACAACATTCTAGTCTTCCCGTCTATTCTCGAAAGCCATTTGATTGATACAGTAGGTTGTCACCTTCTTGATTCCCAACAATGAGATCCTCAGATGAACAAGAAGACAATCTCCTCGAACCGATTTCTCTGGGATGGCCGAAACACCAAGGACAGTGAATCCCTAATGGTGGCCGATTTTCTCTGCTCTCCCTCTCTCTCTGTTTCTCATGTGACACTCTCTTCTCAAGAGGGTATTTCATATGTAACACTTGTGTCTGATTACTAGAGAACTTTTCTCTTAACTATAGAGAGATTAGTAAACCCTAATGGGCTTATTGGGCTCAACTGAACATCAAATAACTATTGGGCTTTAATTTGAGCTAGATAGGGGACCAGATGGATCGATAAAGTCCAAGCTCTAATAGACCATACACCCAATATCATAATTAACTCTTAATTATGATTGGGCCTTGTCCATTAATATTGGGGCACACCAGTATAGGCCCAATATTGAACTCTTGGACTAAATATCATTTATTTTTCTATGAAGCTTATTAACACTTAATTAGCTTGATCTATTTAGCATATACTATACATGTAGATATACCCCCAATGCAATGCCATACTAGTAGGGTGAAATTACCGTATTATCCCTCTAGTATATATTTACCTTTGAGTTTCCATTTTTCATCTAATAAATAATAGTTAACTATGGTGTTTGTATCTGCTTATACCAATACAGTCAAATTTACATAGTAAATACCAGGGCCCTGGTTTATATTATCCAAGTACTTGAAAAAACTCAAAGTAACAGCATATGCATGGTGTCTATCATGAAAAATATTCTACACATTTCATATACCTTATCTTCCAAGAAACCGGAGTTCGAACCATAAATTGGAACTAGTCCTTTAGTAACACAAAAAGACAAAACACATGAAAGTAAGTTCGTTAATCACTAGGATTAAGGTCTTCTATAATAGTGCTAGATTAGTAAAATTAGAAAGTTGAGTTACAACACTTAACCTCAAATTCTAATTCACTAGGTCTTGTTCAATGTTGTTATAACTTTCTTATAACACACTAGTGTTTCTATCTGAAGACTCACTTTGATAATTAGAGACTTCATTAATTAAATAGACAACACTACATNAAGTACTTGAAAAAACTCAAAGTGACATCATATGCATGGTGTCCATCATGAAAAATATTCTACACATTTCATATACCTTATCTTCCAAGATACCGGAGTTCGAACCATAAATTGGAACTAGTCCTTTAGTAACACAAAAAGACAAAACACATAAACGTAAGTTCGTTAATCACTAGGATTAAGGTCTTCTATAATAGTGCTAGATTAGTCAAATTAGAAAGTTGAGTTACAGCACTTAACCTCAAATTCTAATTTACTAGATCTTGTTCAATGTTGTTATAACTTTCTTACAACACACTAGTGTTTCTATCTGAAGACTCACTTCAATAATTAGAGACTTCATTAATTAAATAGACAACACTACATTCTATGGCATAGTAAAGTATTCCATCTTCAATATTCAGAATGCAAATAATTTAATTTAGAATGAAATAAAGAATATAATGTCTCCCACATATGAACTCATCATACGAATAATTCTTTATTACTCATTTCATGTCTTGGAATCTATTAGATGTTTGTATAAGATAAACATATACATCACATGTATATCAATGGATCATAAATGAAATAGAAATTCATAACATGGAATTTATTAATTACAAATAGATACTAAATAATCTAATAAATATTGTTTATAATGTCTAAATAATAAACTGTTTTATAGGACATTATTCCAACATTTAAGTCTTTTTCAAGCTTCTAATTCGTCCAATTAATTGCAACTATGCCATTAATGAGTCTTATACTGTAAATAGACCATTTTGGGTCAGAAATAAGATATACAAGTATGTGCTTAGAGAGAGAAACTCAGCCTAGAATCATAGAGTGCTTAGAGAAGGAAGGAAGAGGAGGGATAGTAATGTTGTGGATTTAGGAGGCTTCTATTCAGAATGATCACTTTATTCTTAGTGTTTCTATATCATATTCCTTGTATTGCCTATGTCTTTTAGTTAAACAATTATGTTAGGCAAGTCTTTTGTTTAGCTAAAGGTTTGTTGAAACCCTAGCCATGTAGTCAATTCCTTTGCTATATGAACCTATGATTTTCTATTCAATATATTGAGGTTCTTTATATTTGTTTGCACTTTATTTATTATTATGGTTCATGTTTATTATTTGGGTAGCCAATTAAATAGTTTATGTGAATTTTATATTCCTAAATTTATATTTGAGTGTTTACTAAGCATGAATTCTATATAGCAGATCTTAATTAATTGAAGTCAATTGAATAGATTTATTAGGATGGAATATATGACATGAACTGAGATGATTTATATTTATTGGTTTTTAAATTCAGATTGACTTAATCCTTGAAATTTAATACTTCTATTAAAATGTGCATTTGCCAATAGTTTAATAGAAAGAAAATTGTGCATTTGCCAATAGTTTAATAGGAAGACTAGGACATTTATCCAATATACTAGAAGGAAATAAGCTAGTGGTGTGTTTCTAGGTTAGTCTAGGTTAATAACATTAATACAATAATAATGGTTAGGTTCTAATAACTAGGTTGATGAAGTGGTTAATGGTGAATGCATGTTCTTAGCTAGTAGTTACTTATTTTGTATATTTACTTTGTTTTAGTTTATATTTTATTTTTATTAAATCAACCAAATCTACATTTAATTAATTAGGAATAATTAGGTTTTGATTTTCTATAACTAGTTCTCTATAGGATCAATTCTTTCAAACTGTTGTGCTAGGTTAATTAGGATTCGGAGGCTGAGAATGGGAAGGTTTTTTTTCGGGGGAGGAGAAAACCATTTGATTGTAAAACCACCAACCATTACTACTCCACCCCTTACATATAAGTAGATGGCTACAGTGAGTATTTGGATGGCAATCCGAATTTTAAGGAGATGGTAACTACACTTTGCAGTGAGACTTATCAATGAAGGATGATGTCAGATGGGGTGACCATGAAGGACATGCTAGCTCGTTATCTCAACCGTTATGCCAGATGTTCTATTGATATTACCAAAGTCATCCACGCTAGCATCATGACCACCTTGCGTCACAAGAAGTATGGCATGTATTTTCCCTCTCTTACCACTATGTTATGCAAGAATGCATGTGTGAAATGGGATGCTAGTGAGACAATTGTGTGCTCCAAAATGCCATTACCGAGACTTCTATTCTTGAGTCAGCCGATGGTTTGTCCTCAGAAGCTAGTTCTTCAGGGACTACGCGGGCCTACCCTATATCTCCATCTAGGTGCCAGACTACTTCCATGACCATAATTGAGAGGATGGAGCGCCTAGAGGAGCGATAGACTGCCTTGCCAACTATACTTCTAGTTGCTTGCAAACATTTGAGAAGTTGTTATGGCAAGGATTCTCTGGGATTACCAGTGACCTCAATGACATTCCCAACATTCCAACATATCTGGCCCACATTTTAGCCAATGAGGATGATGAAGACGAGCTAGGTGACGACGATGAGGAGGAGTAGAGTTAAAAGAGAGAGTTGTGAGTGTCATGAGAGAGAGGGCAGCCAGAAACACATTTTTCAGAGTTATTATAGTTCCAGGGGGTTTTCTTTAGCCTTTTTCCTTTCCTTTTCGTTCATCTACACTTTTAATCATACATTGAGAACAATGTATAGACTAAGTATTAGGGGAGGGGGGAGGGTGCGGGAATTCATTAGAATAAAATTATGGAAAATATTTTCGTAAAATCATTTTTAAGAACAACATAGTTTTGTAAAATCCAAAAATACAACAGAATTGGTCGTTTAAAATTTTTGTGTTTACAAAACATTTCGGATTGTAATCTAACATAAATTAACTCTTGATCTAGACAAGAATAATACTCTGATTTGCTCCACAACCTTCTTGTCTTCTCGTCTATTCTCGAAAGCCATTTGATTGATCTGGTGGATGGTCATCTTCTTAATTCCCAACAAATAGATCTACAGATGAACAAGAAGACAGTCTTCTTAAACCGATTTATCTGGGATGAAAGAAACATCAAAGATAGTGGATCCCCTAGTGTGGCCAATTTTCTCTGCTCCCCCACTCTCACTGTTATGTGTGGAACACTCTCCTCTCAGGAGTGTTTCACGTGTAACTCATTAAACTGGTAGCCAGAGAAATTTTCTCTTAACTATAGAGAGATTAGTAAACCCTAATTAGCTTATTAGGCTCAACTGATCATCAAATAATCATTGGGCTTTAATTTGAGCTAGACGGGGAGCAGATAGATCTATAATACCAAAGCTCCAATGGACCATATACCCACAATCATAATTAATTCATAATTATGATTGGGCCTTGTCTATTAATATTAGGGAACACCACTATAGGCTCAATATTGAACTCTTGGACTAAATGTTATTAATTTTCTGTGAAGCTTATTATCAAATAATTAGCTCGATATATTTGGCATATACTACATCTGTAAATATACCCCCAATGCAATACCGTACTAGAAAGGTGAAATTACCGTATTACCTTTTTAGTACATAGTTACCTTTGAGTTACCATTTTTCATCTAATAGATAATAATTGATTACGGTGTTTGTATCTGCTTATACTAATACAATCAAATTCACATAATAAATGCCGAAACCCTAGTTTATATTATCCAAGTACTTGAAAAAATTCAAAGTAACATTATATGCATGACGTCCATCATGAAAAACGTTCTACACATTTCATATACCTTATCTTCTAAGATATCGGAGTTCGAACCATAAATCGGAACTAGTCCTTTAGTAACTCAAAAAGATAAAAAACATGAAATTAAGTTCGTTAATCACTAGGATTAAAATTTTCTACAATATTGTTAGATTATTGAAATTAGAAATTTAAGTTACAGTACTTAACCTTAAATTCTAATTCACTCGGTCCTGTTCGATGCTGTTATAAATTTCTTATAATATACTAGTGTTTTTATCTGAAGACTCACTTCAATAATTGGAGACTTCATTAATCAAATAGACAATACTACATTCTATGGCATAGTAAAGTATTCCATCTTTAATATATATAATGCGAACAATTTAATTTAGACATAATAAAATAAAGAATATAATGTCTCTTACATATGAATTCATCATACAAATAATTTTTTATTACTCATTACATGTCTCAAAATTTTTAGATGTTTGCATAAGATAAACATACAGATCATATGTATATCAATAGGACACAGATGAAATAGAAATTCATAACATGGAATTTATTAACAACAAATAGATAACAAATAATCAAATAATAAATTGTTTATAATGTCAAAATAATAAACTATTTTATAGGATATTATTCCAATAGGGGGGAGGTGAATATCTCTTGGGTACTTGTGTTTTTCTTTTTTGAACTGCTCCTATCTACTATTTGTAGTTATCTTGTTTTATTTTTCTTTAGTTAAGTATTTTAGTTTTTCATTATTTTTCTTGCCTTTCTTTTTCAATTTAGTTATGTTCAGTGTGAGTTTTAGATGCAAATTTCCAATTTTAGTGATGAGTGTCATGATTAGTTTTAGCTTTGATGGATGATAAGCACTGTGATAATTCTAGGTCATTATAGGATTAATGTGCTTGGAAGATAGTGATACTTATGTTTTGTATATGTGTAACCGAAGTCAATTGTGCAGAAAAATTGCATGTTTTAGTTTATTTTTCCAATAGTTTTGCTTAAGTTGTTGCCTGAATTTTGTATAAAAAATTGAAGGTTGGAACTCTTTTAGAGATGTATTGATCAGGTGAACTAGCGATCGTGTATGACCTAAAAAATGATTAAGGCAACTTGAATTTTAATCACCATAGCCAAATATGCTAGTTCCTTGATTCGATGTCTAAGGACATCCCCTTAGTTAACCAATTTGAGCCTACATGTATACTTATTTATTTGGTTACCATATTTAATCCTTTTCACCTAGCCAAAACACATTTTCCTGTATCCTTGGTTCTATGATTGATTGAAGTAAGGGACAATATGAGAGACTTCAAGAGAAATTTGGCTTGAATGAAAAAGATAAGATTGGGGGAATTCCTAGTGTAGGAAGGGAATTAGAAAGATTTGAGGAATTGCTCAATTTTGAAAAGAAAAATGATGATGAAGAATATAAAAAAATGGAGATGAAAAAAAGAAAAAAAAACTAAAGAGAAAAATTTTTTTTTAAAAAAATAGTTTCATCTCTGTGTGTAATTAAGTGAGAAATTCATCATTTTATGTACTATTTGTGAGCAATTCTAGTATGAATTGTGAATGGTTGGTTAGACTGAAGAAAAGGCTCAACAATGTTAAATTTGGCCTTGTGATTTTTCTTAGAGTGAGAATGTTCTTATATGAGTGTATTATTTTGTCTCTTGCTCTATGAAATTTTAGGATCCTTTGAATTTATCTTATCTAGTGGCCACGTTATAACTTTGTGAAAGACTTTTTGATTTCAAGAATTACCTTCAGGTAGAGTGGAGATATCATTGAAAAGAGAGCATATGATTATGGTCCTATAAATGGGAAAAGAATGATAATCTAGGCGAAATATATAGGAATAGTTTCTGAGATTTTGTACAGATTATTTACTTTTGACTTTGGATTGTTATATGCATGCATGGGTATATTTTGTTGGAAAGGTGTGTTAGCTTGAAAATGATGGTAAATTTGATTTGGGTCAGTCAGAAGTTGAGGTGAATAATTATACATGATGTTTAGAATTCTAAGCTAGGAGGTTGTTTAGAGTACTTAGTTTAAAATCAGTTTAGGTTAATCTCAAGTTCCCTTTGCTCGAGGACTAGCAAAGTTCAAAGTGTAGGGGAATATGACAGGTGTCATTTTCCTAATTATTTTGGTTATAGATTTATATGTTTTTTATTAGTTTATTTATATTCTTAGCTTAATTTTGGTTACTTTTGTGCTTTTAGGTGGTTTTATAAAAAAGGAGACAAAGGAATAAAATCAGACTGCAAACAAGACAAAAATACAAAGAGCACAAAACTGGGTTGAAATAGAGTTTAGCACCACTGTGCCAGACCCCAAGCACTGCTGCACCAACATCACAGCATAGAAAAGAAATAACGCACCAGAAACTCAGCGCTTTAGTGCTGAGCCTTGAGTGCCGCGACACTAGAAGTCCATATAAAACACGTTTTTGATGAATTTAAGTCCTTCTCAAGCTTCTAACTCATCTAATTAATTCCAGTTATGCTATTGACAGGCATTGGCCTATAAATAGACCATTCTAGATCAGAATTTAGATATACAAGTATGTGCCTAGAGAGAGAAACTCGAGCTAGAACCTTAGAGTGCTTAGAGAAGGGAGGAAGAGAAAAAGATAGTAACATTATGGATTTGGAAAGCTTCTGTTCAAAATTGTCACCTTATTCTTAAGTGTTTTTATATCATATTCCTTGTGTTTCCTATGTCTTTTGTTTTCACAATTATATTAGGCTAGTCTTTTATTTAGCGAAGGATTTGTTGAAACCTTAACCATGCAGTCAATTCCTTTATTATGTTAACTTATGATTTTCCATTTAATGTATTGAGGTTGTTTATATTTTCATGCACTTTAATTATTATTATGATTCATATTTATTACTTGGGTGGCCAATTAGATGGTTTATGTGAATTGTATGTTGCTAAATTTATGTTTGAGTATTTGTTAAGCGTGAATTCTAGGCAACAAATTTTGATTAATTAAGGTCATTTGAATAGATTAATTAGGATGGAAGATATGAGATAAATTAAGATGATCCATATTTATAGATTCTTAAATTCAGATTAACCTAATCCTTGAAATTTAATACTTCTATTAAATTGTGCAGTTGCCAATAGTTTAATTGGAAGACTAGGACGTTTGTCTAATCTGCTAGAAGAAAATAGGCTAGTGTTACATTTCTCGGTTAGTCTAGGTCAATAACCTCAATAGAATGGTACTAGTTGGGTTCTAATGGCTAGGTCGATGAAGTGCTTAGTGGTGCATTCATGTTCTTAGTTTGTGTTTACTTATTTTTTATATTTACTTTATTTTATTTAATATTTTATTTTTATTAAATCAACCAAATCCCTATTTAATTAATTAGGAATAATTACACATTGATTTGCTATAACCAATTCTCTGTGGGATCAACCTTTTCTTATTAATATACTAGGATAATTAGCATAGTTTAAGATAGGTAATTAATTTTGGTAAGTTGATAATAGACCACAGGTGTAGGCACTAGGTTGCCCATCTGGGTTTATTTAGATTGTTGTTAAGTCAAGTATTTAGCACACATACTATGCATGTATTCCAAGCACATGGTATGAGAGGATGAAAGCTTATGGTCTTAGTTTATTTATGTTATGTGCAATATAGTTTTCAATGTAGTGATTTTCAAATTATGTTATCTTATATATTAGGATGATGACTTTTTGAATATATATATATATCTAGTTTGCTACACAATTAAACTATGCAGATATTTTAGAAACTGAAAAAATATTTTTGAGAAAGGTAATTAAATTCGTTTTGGGAATTCTCATTCTTAATTCATTTATATCTTCCCTTTCAGGTTAGTGTGATCCAGTTTGATATTCTTTTGGCTAGTAAAATAGATTAGGTTATTCTCGCTGACTTATTTAGTTCTCAGGGTCTGTTCCACTTTACTGTTTCTTTTTATCTTCTCTAACTAATTATTCAGTCATATTTATAGAATATCTCCAAGTTGATGTATAAGGCTAGTTTTACTACAATTAAGGACTTTGTGCATGAAACAATTGAGGCTAGCCCAATTTGTAAAAATCAGATTTTTAAAATGGTAAAAAGATAATTTAATCCTAAGGGTATTTTGGTAAATTATAACTTTCAGATTAATGAAATAAAAATATCTGAAATAAATATAGACACAATCAAGTCTAGGTTCATTTTGGATTTTGATGTAAAGAAATTTAAAAACAAGGGCTAAAGGGTAATAATTTGGAGTCTAAAAGAAAGAAACTTTTGAAATTTGAGCTAAAATAAAAAGAGAAAAACAGACAAAAAAAAACCATATTGACACACGCACAATAAAAGTCTAAAACAGCCCCTAAAAACCCCACACTTTCCCCCTCTTCCCCCAAAAACCACAAACCCTCTCTCACAAAAAGCGAAAAAACCCCAAAACCGAGAGCCCTCACACTCGACAACACCGGGCCACATGCCCACACACACGCACAACAGCGAGAGGAGAAGAGGAAAACACCGGGGCCCCCACACCAGAGTGAGACACATACGCCGCGGGAGACCCCCAAAAAGCACACACCCCACAACACATTCCCACAACACAAAAACCACAGCACACCTCTTTACACCACACCGCAAACACATCGAGACGCCTCAAAATCGCCACACACATCCGAAAAAAATCAAAACAAAAAACACAACAGCGGAGAACACTACAAAAATGGCCACAGTACTAAAATAAAAATAGCACATTTATAAAAATATTTGTAAAAAAAAAATATAGAGAGTAAAAAAAATATAGTGTGTTAGAGTTAAAATCATGAACAAATATGATTTTGTAGTATTGAAATGATATATAGAAGTGTGCTAATTTTGAATTGAAAAAGTGGAAATTTTTCAAATAAATTCCAAAAAAACACATTTTTGTTATTCTCAAATTTAAAGCCAAATTAAGGCTCGGGATCTCGAAATTGAATTCTAACTTCGAATTCGGACTCAGTGAGGTTGAGAGACGAAGTTTGATATAAAATATCACTATATTTAGAGGTGGTACAAAAATCAAGGCACGAGCCTCGTGAATAGTGTCATTTTGCGTGTCATAGACCAGGACTCGACCAGGGACCCAAATTTGTCAAATTACATGTCTAACATAATAATTTTAAGTGCTAGGAATTCAACGGTGATGTCCTGTTCTCATTTTGAGATTCCGTTAGAAAAGTCACCTTTTAAAGTGAGCTTACAGAAATTCTAAAACGACCGTCTGAGCACCCAAGTGACCAAAGGGAATTTCTTCGAGCATCGTTAGCATAGTATAGCTACTATCTCGATGTAGAGGTTTAATGACCTAGTTTTATATCTATTTTGATTTTTAATTGTATTATAACTTATGAAAAATCGTGATTGTACAATAGTTTGACAAATGATTAAAATATATTAGATTTTACTTAAATTGGACTGCGTGAATTTTTATACGTATTTCTAAATTGTGATTATAGGATATTACAACAGTGTACTGCCCATATTACACTAAATGCCTATTTAATAAGAATTGGGAATTTAAAGCACGATTTTATTAATTCTTGAATGCATGGTTATTTTGAATTGTTACATGTTATACATACCACACGATCACATACTTGAGTTCCATTATTGCATCATCGTAGTTTAGATCACCAGCGAGTTGCTACAGAGCTAGATGAAAGACCTAGAACGCTGTGTGGATTTTTAACTGACACACTTTCTGGTAGTGTCAGTATATTGGGTACTTTTGATAAGGGGTATTACAGGGCTGTGATGGGAGGATGAGAGCTCACTCATTTATATTGGTTGATATATAATATGCACAATCATGTAGTTTTGTTTTTGGCTTTGAATATGTGATTATTCTTGATCTCATTTTACAAATTGATTTAGAAAAGGTATTAGCTATACAGGTTTGGTAAAATTGCATCCATTCAAAAAGGTAATATGCTCACTCCCCTTGCTTCTTCTACTTTCAGGTGCTTGTCTATTTGAGGTAGTCATCTCGGTGGTTTGAAAAGCTACATAGCATGCACTTGCTATAATATCCCATAGCTTATCTATATGACTGTATAGGTCAAAGTAGGTAGTAGTATTCTTGTATGAACCATAAATTTAGTTTTGTTCAATAAAATGGGCCAATTTAAACTTTTCAAACTCTAAAACAAAAGAAGCTGCATGGCACTACTTTCTCAAAGTGTTGTTACAAAATGTATAACCGAAAGGTCCTTATCAGTTTATCTTGCCATCAACAGCAATATTTACAACACATCAAAATATTGAAATACAAAGAAAATATCGCCCACAAATCAAACTCGTCTACATCTGTATGATAATGGCAACGAAAAATTGTGCTTGCCAACCAGTAACTCTATACATCATAAACCTCCTCACCTTAATCACAAGAACTAAATGAGCTAATATTCAGTAAGTAAAGATCATGCATGCTCATGAATGTGTTTCATGTATAAACTTCATTGAAATTCCCATTGTACTCTTTCTTTCATAACTTTTCATTTTGATGCACTTTTTTTAGAAAAAATTTCTTTATAGGGCCCTTGAATACAATACTAAGTCGCGGCAGTCAGTAGGCTATACCCACTTATGCGGGAAAGAAATACATGGCTAATGTGAATCATACCTACCCAACGCAGACTGACTAAGTAATGCACTTGATAAATCTCATAGTACAATGCTCAGTCCCGGCAGTCGGTAAGCCGTGCCTACCTATGCAGGAAGGATGCCTATGCAAACTATACTTACCCAACGCGGACAGACTAAACACTGTACTTAAAACATATCTCATAAAATGAGTACAATGGTACTACTTTAAATCCAATGTGTGGAAAACTTCACTTCTTTGAAAATCATGCTTAAATGATCCTGTTATACTTATGTTTCCGTAAACTTTACAACAATAATATAAATAACATATAATTAAAACAATACATATAAGCATAAAGGAAAACATCTTGTATCTACTACTGTTCTTGTGATGCAGTTAAAATATATCTTTATTTACCTTGTATTCGACATAAAATATAGTGAAAAAGATCAGTATCCTCTGTGGCAAAGTGTGTGGAAGACCTGATATGAATTTTATTACTAAAATGATCACTATAATGTAAAATACTTTAAGAAAGCAACCATAAGACTGAATTCACAACTTTCACAAAATTCAGGAAACTTAATCACAAAATAACCTAAAGCATATAAGTTATTTGAGGTATATGGTAGCCAGTAACTAGCATTAAAATTAAATTAAACTCATCAAAATAAGAATGCTAGCTCTTTAGTAAAAAAATGATCCAAAATGGCACATAATTTTATAAAAACTAGTCCATTTGGTTCTAAAAATATTTGGATAACACCTCCCCTATTTTTAGGATATTCCCACATGATTAAAATTATGGTTTTAAACCTACAATAGAATTAATAATCCAATTCCTACATCTACATATCAAAGAGGATAATTTAGAACAACCTAAGTGTACTTGAATTCCTTTTAATTTGGACAAAGTTTAAAACCAATTTTACACTTGTGTGTCATCATAACCAGCCACCGAATGAGTGTAATAAATAATTGGATCCATAAAATATGCACTCCAAGTTTAGAAAATTAGATTACAATTAGAAAAACACAATCTACCACACATAAAAACACTTAAATCCATAACTAGCATACTTTAGGGCTTTAAGTCTAAATTGAATCCTCTACTTAAATTCTATGTTTCCAATAGTACAAATGGTTTCCTAGGACCTTCATTCAACAAAGAAAAGCTTTGGTTCATAAGCCAAAGCAAAAGAAATAATTCACCAATTCTAAATTCTGCAAAAATCTCACCTTAACTAGTTCTAACTTTTGTTGAAGCTCTTACCTTCAACCTCCACTAAATTGATTTCCAAGGCTTTGAAACTGATTTTAGGTCTCAAGAAAACCTAGAGGAACCATTATTTAAGTGGTATCAAGTGGAGAATTGAAATAAGAAAAGAAAACCTATGGAGAAGAACTAGTAGAATTACCTTGACTAGTTTGAACCTATCTTGCTTTCTTGAGCTCCAATTTAAGTTCTATCACTTAGAAACTCTTGGATATGGCTAAGCGGAGTTGAGAAAAGTCTAGAAAAGAGCTAGGGAGCTTTCGGTGGCTGGATAGAAAGAGAAAAAAAATGATCAGATTTGGTCCAAAAGCGATACTTAATGACTAAGAAATGGCATAATTTAAGTTCTAAGGGGTATTTTGGCAATTTTTTACCTTACTTTCCATATGTCCAGCTCTAAAACATCCTTAGCATACTCACCACATTGTTCATCTATCTTATAACCCAAGTGTAAACCAAAATAGTGAAACCTAGCTTAGAAGGTGAAAACTAGTCATACTTTGACTATAATCCCATATGGCCAATCTTATTGTAATCTAGTAGAACCTAGCCCCATAACCAATCATTAAATATAAAAATAAATCAATTAGACTCCAATTAATAATGTAAATAAAGTATCAGTGCCTAATTATTAGAATGCACAAAGATGACATTACAGGATTAAGCTGAATTTAAGCTAGCTTAGTGTAATTAAACACTATTCAGTACAATGACTACCACCTCGTGCTTACCTGAGGCCGACAAATAAAATACTATGAATGAGTCCTAAACATTGAATTAAAGTTATTTGACCTGTTAAACGCACAGTGAATTTGGTGTCAAAAAATGTAAAAATGTGTTTTACCAAAAACTACTATTTGACCAAGTTATCAACAGACATGATTTTAATACATATCCATATAGTATTACTATTCATAAATATATTCTTTATTCCATTCACATACCAAGCTCTATCTCTGACGGTACTGAGCCTTTACACTGCATAGGAGCAATTCAACAAACATTAGTACAATAATACAGAGCAAAAACATTTAACAATCAGAATGAGTAATTTACCATAAAATTGATACTATTTACTTGATATGTCTATTATGCAATATGAATAAGCTTATTATTGGCTTATTATGTATGTGAGAATCTTGGGCATCACACTCCTTCCCTCCTTATTAAATTTCGTCCTCAAAATTTGCGTACCCAAATAAGTGAGGATACTTCATTTTCATCTCTTCTTCTCTTTTCTATATGGCCTCTTCTACTACATGGTTCTTCCACAATACTTTGACCAAAGGAATCTTATTGTTTCTAAGCTCCTTTTCTTTTCTATCCAAAATCTCCACTAGTTATTCTTCACAACTCATATCTTGGCTCAAAACTCAAAACATGTGAAAGGTTCGGAACATATCTTCTTAACATAGAGATATGAAAAACATTGTGTACATTCGACAGTGAGGGTGGCAAGGCAAGCCTATAGGCAATATTTCCAATTGTTTCAAGTATCTCAAATAGGCCTATATATCTGGGACTAAACTTCTCTTTCTTCCTAAACCTCATGATTCCTTTCATGGAAGCAAATATGACCTCTTTCCTTCTAGGATCAACATAATTCTTCTGTCTATTCTGATCAACTAATAACCTTTTACGAATCTTTTCTACTACTTCAGCTATTTCTCTTACTAATTCTGGACCAAGAAATTTTATTTCTCCTATCTCATCGCAATGAATTGAAGATCTACATTTTCTCCCATACAATGCTTCATATGGAGGCATTTTAAATGAAGCTTGATAACTATTATCATAGGCAAATTCTATCAGTGGCAAGTACTTGCTCCAAAACCCATGAAAATCAAACACACAAGCTCTAAGCATATCCTTAAGAGTCTATATAGTTCTTTCTGATTGTCCATCTGTTGAGGATGAAAAGTTGTACCAAATGCCAGTTTTATACCAATAGCATCCTGAACTCTCTTCTAGAATTTTGAAATAAATTTAGAATCTTGGTCAGAAATGATAACCTTTGGAACACTATATAGTGTAATGATTTCTTGAATATACAACCGAGCTAACTGATCCAAGCTATAAGTCACTTTAATCGGCAGAAAATGGGCTGACTTAGCATTTCTATCCACAATAACCCAAGTAGCATCATGGCCTTTATTTGTCTTAGGAAGTCCAACCACCAAATCCATAGCAATCTTTTCCCATTTCCATTGTGGCACTTGTACAGGCTTCAATGTACCAGAAGGTCTTTGATGTTCAGCTTTAACTTGCTGGCATATGAGACATTAATCTACAAACTCAATCACATCCTTCTTCATACCTGGCCACCAGTAATACATTTTCAAATCCCTATACATCTTTGTAGTATCAGGATGCACAGAGTAAGGAGTAGTGTGAGCTTCTGTCGATATCTCCTTTCTAATTATTCTATCTGATACACATAGTCTATTTCTTTATCTGATTACACCATCACTAGAAATTCGGAAGGCCACCTCCTTTCTAGAATCTGTCTTAGCCTTTAAACTTGTCAGATAAGGATTTGTATTCTGGCTTCACTTAATTCTCTCAAAAATTATAGGTTGCAAGGTAAGAGCTGCTAATTTCTCTATTAAACCTTTAGGCACAATCTCTAATTCCAATCGATACAAATCCATCAAAAGATGTTTCAGATCAACATACTTAACTGACATAGCAGCTAATGACTTTCTACTTAGAGCATCTGCAACCACATTAGCTTTTCCTGGATGATAGTTAATCTCACAATCATAATCTTTCACCAGTTCAAGCCATCTTCTCCATCTCATATTTAGTTCCTTTTGGGTAAAGAAATACATGAAACTTTTATGGTTTGTGTAGGTTTGACATCTTTCTCCATAAAGATAATGTCTCAAAATCTTCAGTGCAAAAACTACTGCTGCTAGCTCCAAATCATGCGTAGGATATTTCTTTTCATATTCTTTCAGTTGCCTAGAAGCATAAGCGATCACCTTACCATTTGCATCAAAACATAACCTAGACCACTCTTTGAAGCATCACTGTAAACAACAAATCCCTCAGACCTGGTGGGTATAGAAAGTATAGGAGCTGTGACCAAACGATGCTTTAACTCTTGAAAACTCTTTTCACAATCATCATTCCAATGAAATTTTACATTCTTTCTGGTCAGTTGAGTCAATAGAGAAGCCAACTTAGAAAATTCTTCTACGAATCTTCTATAGTAACCAATCAATCCTAAGAAACTACGAATTTCTGAAACATTTGTAGGTCTTGACTAATTACGTACAGCTTTAACCTTTGTTGGGTCTACAAAAATACCATTTCCAGACACTACATGACCAAGAAAAATAACTTTCTCCAACCAGAATTCACATGTCTTAAACTTTGCACACAAATACTTTTCTTTTAGGATCCTTAAAACTGTTCTCAAATGCTCCATGTGCTCCTCCCTTGAGTGTGAGTAGATCAAAATATCATCAATGAATTAACAAAACTATCCAAGAAATCCTTGAATATTGTGTTCATCATGTCAATAAAAGCAGCTGGGGCATTAGTTAAGCCAAAGAGTATCATTAAGAACTCATAGCACATGTATCTCATTCTAAATGCTATCTTATGAATGTCTTCTTCTTTGATCTTCAATTGATGGTATCCAGATCTTAAATCAATCTTGAAAAACACTTAAGCTCCTTGTAACTGATCAAACAAATCATTATTTCTAGGGAGAGGATACTTATTCTTGATTATGACCTTATTTAGCTCTCTATAATCAATACAAAGCCTCATAGTCCCATCTTTCTTTTTTTACAAACAAAACTGGAGTACCCCGTGGTGAAAAACTTGAGTGTATGACATCTTTATCAATAATAAATTCTATTTCTTTATCAGGTGATAATCCTGGTAGATCTTCTGGGAATACCTCTATAAATTCATTAGCCACTGGTACTTTCTCTAACTTCATCTTAAGTTCCTCTCTAGAATCCATTACATTTGCCAAATAACCAGTACATCATTTCTCAAGTAACTTTCTTGCTTTTATCATTGAAATAACTGGCACTATTTTCTTCTTAGAAGACCCAAGGAAAGTAAACTTCTCTTCACAAAGTGGCTGAAATACTACTCTCTTACCATTACAATCAATGCTAGCATGATATTTAGATAGCCAATCCATACCCAAATCACCTCAAAATCATGCATATCCAACACTATTAAGTCTACCCACAACTCTCTACCATCTATCTGTATTGGACAGGCTCTCAAAACTTGATCAGAATAGAGCACTTCCCCAGATGGAATAGTTACACAATAACATAAATTCAAAGATTCAGGTGATCTGCCCAATTTTCTCATATATTCTGGTGATGCAAATGAATGTGTAGCTCCTAAATCTACTAATGTATTTGCAAGAATATCAAAGATAGAGATCTCACTTACTACAACCGATGGATAAGCCTCAGTATCTATCGTAGTCGTGGTAAACACATGAGCTGGAACTTTCTTTTGTTCACCAGAGGAGGAGGGACAATCCTTGGAAAAATGTCTTGTCTTGCCACATGTATAACACGCTTTACTATCCAAAAGATGTTCACTCTTATGAGGCCTTCCATATTTGGGACATGTAACTTTTTGGTTCGAATTAGATTGCATTTATTGACCTATTGTTAGGCACTATAAAGGATCTTGTCTTTGTCCCGGACCCTGTCAAAATTTCCTTTTGTAGCTATTAGACCCTGGTTGAGTACCTTTTCCAATTTCGCCTTGCCATATTTATGTTTCTTCTAACTTCTAGTGCCTTTACCACCTTTACTTTAGTTTCAAGAGCTTTTTCTGCAACTTCTGTGTAAGATACACCTTTTTTTATAGACATCTTAATATCTCTATATATTCTGCTTTGAGCCCCTGTAGAAACTGATTTACTTTCAACTCGTTGGTACTCACCATATGAGGAGCAAAGTGGGATAGCTCATCAAATTTCTTTATGTAGTCACACACAGACATACCACCCTGCTTCAGATTAGTAAACTCAGTTACCTTTGTAAGTCGATGAGTTTCAATAAAGTACTTCCTATAAAAGATTTCCTTAAATCTCTCCTAAGTTAATCTATCAACATCAGTGATAACTTCATGAAATTCCACCAGTGCCTCGCATCCATTTGGAATATATAAGTAGCACAAAAAACTTTCTCTTCCTCAGGGATTCTAATATAATCAAAGATACCCTCCAAACTCTGAATCCACTCCTCAGCTAATAATGGATCTATTTCAACTTTGAAAACTAGAAGTTTATTCTTCCTGAACCTTTCAGAAGCTGGTTCATGATTTTCTTGTCTAGCTACAATCTGTATTGATAATTGTTCCTCTCTTATTTGATTTCATTCTATAAGCCTCTCTATTTCTTGAGCCTGTCTCTCCACTAATTCAGCCAATCGATGTATAGTAGTGTCTTTGTCATTTTCTTGATCACCTATCTATTGCCTAGTCTGACTTTTACCCATTCGCATGATTTCCTGTACAGTGGTCTTTTACTTATAAACAAACATAATAGCCAATAATAATGTATAACTCAAACTCATATAACAGAAATGAAGTGCATATATGAAAAGAATTAGACTTACTAGTTGACTGAGCTTTCTATCACATGATTATACACATGTAGGCAGTCTTCAGATTTGACTAAACTTCCGCTCTGATACCATAAATATAACGCCTCCTAGCTTAACCATAATACTATATAGGTCAAACTAGAAAGCATTATTCTTTTATAAACTATAACTTTAGTTTTGTTAAAAAAAAATGGGTCACTTTAAACTTTTCAGACTCTAAAACAAAAGAAGCTGCGTGGCATTACTTTTTCGAAGTGTCTTTACAAAATGTACAATCAAAAAGTCCTTATCAATTTATCCTGTCATCAATAGCAATATTTACAACACATCAAAATATCGAAATACAAAGAAAATATCGCTCATAAATCAAGCTCGTTTATATTTGTATGACAATGGTGACAACCTCGTTTATCATTGGCTTCTTATCATATGAGAATCTTGGATATCACACTTGCTTTCTTTCTTCTCTTCTTTGGTAGGGTGTCTATACTCTATTAGCTTTCTTTCCTTGTTCAATTATTTTGCCAAGATTAGTAAATTTACTAAGTGGATATCTGAGGATGGTTTGGCTGTTAATTTGAGAACTTGAAACTACAAGTGATTTTATGTAACTTATTTTGGACATTGAACTTATAATTTAATAAAAGTTTATAAATAAATTCATTGAAAAATTACTTAAACTTTAATGGATATTTTTCTAAAGTAATTAAGACTAGTAAGAGATTTAATAACAATAAAATTTATAATGATTTGAGGACTCAAATGAAATTTTTTTGTACTTGATTTCTCATGAATTTTGTAAAATAAATCAATTTTTCATTCCCTTTACTCTCTAATAGTCTTCATTATCGATTAGCAAACATGTCATGCCCTATATTCTTTCCTTAAAAACTAACTTATTACATACACGAAATTGTAATTATTGATTAATATTAAGGAACGTGTTCATTCACTCACACATGATTAGAGGTGGCAAAACGGGTCAACCCGGCTCTAAGGGTAGGGCCGGGCTAGGCCTATAGATCTAAGCTCGTTAGATCGGTCTGGCCTGTCCTGCCAATCTAGCCCGCATGGTTCAGCTTGGCCCAGCCCCTCAAAAATATTTCCATTTTAATTTTTTTAAAAGTTTTTAAATAAATTTAAATACAAAATTTTTTTTCATTACTTATGAATATACATTCCCTTACTTTTTTTTTACACTTTTGAATTTCAATCTAATTCTAAATAAGTTTCATAAGGTTTTTGTTTTAAACTTTTTTTGATCAACTATTCAACTTATATACTTTAGCTTATTCAGTTATTTTTAAATTTTCATCAATAGGAAAAAAAACATAACATATTATTTATTTTTTTATAAATTTTAATTTTTAATTTATAATATTTTTAAGTAATTATACAAATAATATCTTACTATTTTAGATTTTTTTATTTGGGCTAAGAACGAGCCGACCTATTTTGGCCCGTTACAGGCTTGGCCCGCCTAGGAGCCCGGGCTCCATTTTTAAAATTTTGGCCCAGCCTAGCTTGGCAGTTTTGCCACCTCGACACATGATTAATAGTGTGCTCAATAGATATAAAGTTTAAAGCTTTCTTCTTTATGTTTATTATTTATTTTTAGGTTGCCAATCCAGTAGGTATTTTTTTTACCTATGTATAGGTATTTTTTTTTCTAGCCGTTGGATCATCATCTAGTAGTGATCCAACGGTTATAATGATGTGTATGAAAAGACGTGTATCATTAATGCTATTTCTCTCTCTTATATTTTATTATAAGAAAATATGTATGATAAATTTAAATTGGCCCAAAAAAAACATACTGAATTGGTGCCCTTATTTTTATATTTCTTTTTTGTAATAACTTTATTAATACGCGTGAGACACATTATTGAGGAACCATTCGATACACGAAGGATTCTTCTACCGAAAATAAAAAAAATTTCAAAAATTGAGAGTAATAATTGAGGGAGGCATTCAGCCGAACAAAACAAAAAAAGAGAATAATTATTGTTGGTGACAATTCTTACCAGCTGTCCGTGTGTCTCTGAACTGCTGATGCTGTATCTACCAACTGTCCATGTATCCTCGCTATCTCGGAGTGCTTTAGACCTCAGGTTGGGTCAGAGAGGCGGGGGTGGCCACCTGCAAAGACTCTCCGATGCTTAAGTCAGATGTTTGCCCTGAGATTGAGTAGCAAAGATCAAGTTTTTCTTTTACTTATAAATTTTTATCTATCTCTCTCTCTCTCTGTGTGTAAAATGCCTCTCAGTATCTCTCCCCAGGGGGAGGCATGGCTCATACATATATAATCTTGAAACTGAGAGTTTTCTGGTTCTCAATCCCAGGATCGAGTACCTTTTCTCATCATGACTTACCTAGAAATCACGGGCCGTGGTTATCGTGACTTCCCTTGTATCGTCGTGATCTGCTTTTCGCCGTCTCCTATAACTCGGGCCTGTCAGGGGCGAGACTTTGATACGCCACCGTTCTGTCAGGATAGTTTGCCCAATGCGCACACCTATCCAGGATCGCATTAAATACCTTGTCTGGGTCTGGAGTAATGCGCTGCCTTCCATGGTCCCATGGTCTTTTGGCGGAAGATCTTCGAGGATCCTGACACCCAGCTGTCGAAGTAAGAATTAGACTAGGCCGAACCCGTCCAGGGTTTGGGATGGATTCAGCCCTAACCTCCAGCAGCCCATGGGCCTATAAGACGTCACCTGCGACTAGCGTGGCTTTTAAGCGGTCCTTCTGGACACGTGTCGGATGGTGTGCCCTCCTGTGACCTGTTCTGTCACTTAATCGTCCACGTGATACAAGATCTAGGAATGGGCCCCACAATTATAATTAAGGGAGGTATATATTAAGTCATTGAATTAATCTATAGCTATATGTTCTTTAAGATTAAACAAAATTGAAATTAACTCATTTATGCATGATAGGTGCTAAATTTTTCGGTAATTAATTTAACTCTACTATACGCCTGACACACACATTATTGATTATCCATGTGTAGGGCTTTTTCTCTCTCTCTCTTTCTTTCATATTTTTTTTTTCAATTTTCTTGATAATCAGAAGACATATAGGGTTGCTCCAATTAAAACATTTTCATAAAATATTATATAATAATTTTGTTTTCCTAAAAAATAAAAATTGGTACTTTGTTGATACCTAATTATATGAAAAAACATATATTTATATATAGTACTTGGCTGAATTAGCCTACGGCTACGATTTTAAAGTTCAAAGAAAACATTTTCACTTGGAATGCGGACGAGCCGCTTTCAATATTTTAATTACGAAGTTAAGCACAACGAAAGAGTATCTAGGATTTTTCTTTTTATGTGCGCTGATCACGCTTTGTTATAAAATTACTATAATCCTATGACGTATACGTAAGGCTAATCATAGATCAACAATAAGAATGGCTTTTAGTGCTTCATAATTAAAATATAAATAAACAAATTAAAACAATAAGTTGAGGGTGACTTTGCAGAAACTGCTAGGAATTAACTCTCTATTTCTTTTTCCCAAAAAAAAAAAAACTCTCTATTTCTTTGGCCCATAACAACTGTTTCATAGGAATTATACAGATCAGACACCGAATAGAACAAGTCAACTTTGTTTTCTACGTCGACACGTGGCACTCTCCCATCAAAGCCGGCTCTCACAATCCCTCTCTCTCCTTTAAATTACACTCACCAAATCTTCAACTCTTCATTTCCTCAATTGCTCCCCCCTCTTCATGGGTTTTCTTCTTCCTTCTTCAAAACCCACCTAGAAATTCAAAATCCCATTTCAGATCAATAAAAAAAAAGCTTATAATTAAAAAAAAATTATTACTATTAATAATCAAGATGAACAGGCTCATAAGCTTAGAGCCTTCAAATCTGGTGGCCATTCGAGTAGAACGAGGTCAGAAATGTTGTGGCGAAATCACGCTACGCAATGTTATGTATACCATGCCTGTGGCCTTCAGGTTGCAACCACTCATCAAAGCCCGTTACTCTGTTAAACCACAGTCGGGTTTCATAGCACCGCTCGAGAAGTTGACTGTTGAGATCGTTTACCATCTTCCTCCGGGGTCTAATCTCCCTGACTTGTTTCCTTATTCCCAAGATTCTTTCCTATTGCACAGCGTTGTTGTTCCAGGAGCAGCGATTAAGGACTACTCTTCTACGTACGACGCTGTTCCGAGCGACTGGTTCACTACTAAAAAGAAGCAAGTGTTTACGGACAGTGGTATTAAGATCATGTTCGTTGGCTCCCCGGTTTTGGCTCGGCTCGTAGCTGACGGATCGATGGAGGATGTTCGCGAAGTGCTTGAGAAGAGCGACCCTTCGTGGAGGGCCGCCGACTCGGTCGATGTCGAGGGACAGAGTTTGCTTCACTTGGCTATTTCTCAAGGCCGGCCTGATCTTGTCCAACTTATTCTTGAGTTTGAGCCTGATGTTGAGGCTCCGAGCCGATTCGGATATAGCCCGATCGAGGCTGCTTCGGAGGCTGGGGAAGCATTAATCGTTGAGCTTTTGTTGTCTCGGAAAGCAAGCACGGCACGGTTAGAGAATTCGACTTGGGGCCCCATCCACCTTGCGGCCAGAGGTGGTCATATGGAGGTTTTGAGGCTTTTGATACTAAAAGGGGCTAATGTTGATGCCTTAACGAAGGATGGGAACACGGCTCTACATCTCTCTGTGGAAGAGAAAAGGCGGGATTGCGCGCGGCTTTTGCTGGCGAGCGGCGCCAAGCCGGATATTCGCGATGCTTTTGAGGGCGACACGCCACTGCATATCGCCGCGGCACTTGGTGATGAGCAAATGGTGAAGATCTTGCTCCAGAAGGGTGCTAACAAGGATGTTAGGAACCGTGCAGGTCGAACCGCCTATGATGTTGCGGCTGAGAATGGCCACGCTCGGCTTTTTGACGCCCTCAGGCTTGGGGACAGCCTTTGCACAGCGGCGAGAAAAGGCGAGGTGAGAACGATCCTCAGGCTTCTCGAACACGGTGCGGCGATCAACGGACGAGACCAACATGGATGGACAGCCCTGCACCGAGCCTGCTTTAAAGGACAAGTGGAAGTGGTCCGAGCTTTACTCGAGAAGGGAGTTGATGTCGATGCTAAGGACGAAGACGGGTACACGGCACTACACTGCGCAGCAGAGTCGGGCCATGCGGATGTGATCGAGTTGGTGGTGAAGAAGGGCGGTGCGGACGTGGAAGCTCGGACAAATAAGGGAGTTACTGCGCTGCAGATTGCCGAGTCGTTGAATTATAGTGGGATCACAAGGCTACTTATTCACGGGGGTGCCTCTCGAGAAAATAATAACGAAAGTAATTATAATATTTCGCAGATTAATTCGGGCAGCGCCGGCCAAAAGATGGATGCTGTAATGGAGGGAGAGAAGGGAGGAGGGTTGAAGAAGAAGAAAAGGATTCGAGGAAGAGCCCTTCGTGGTAGCTTTGATAGGTCGATGCCTTTGGCCGTGGTTTAGGTGCTTGACTTGGTAAATCTAGCTAGCTAGCTAATTAAGCATTGGTGTTAAGGGCGAGTCATAGTAATACGGACATTCTTAGCTCGATCGAATGGTGCTCAACCTAAATGGATTTTAGGGCTTTTTGGCAAGAAATTATACGAATGTGAAAGAAAACAAGATATTCGTGTATACTCCCGTTCATATATATGTTTATTCCCTCAACCTACGTACATTTTTGTTATGATATTCTTGTGATAATGAACGCTGTTTTTTGTTTGAACTTCATATGTCGCCACACGAACCAGACACCGGCAGAATGATAATTTTCACTTGAGTTGAAAATCTTCAGTTTGTTTGCTAAATATGTCCAGAAAAACATTCAATTTGTAAACAGTTATAATTTAAAACCCATCAAATATACATTGAATAATTGTCGTTTGTCATTTCTTCTCCATTTCTTCGTTTATAATGACAATTTAGTTATAATCTGGATAGATTTCACAAATGGTACGAGTATGCTACCCTAAATTTTGATATTGGTATATCATTGGTGATTTTATCGAAAAAAGTGCAAAATTTAAAAGATATAATGGTTAATTTAATTCATATTAAAATATTTGAATTCTATCATAAAAAATTTAAGTTGATAATAGTCTAAAGTTGTACAAAAACTATAATTGATGGATCATTCATTGGATCTATTTTCTTTTATATATTTTAGATTGAAAGCAAGAAACCAAAAAAAAATGTCAATATATCTAAATTCATCATTGTAATTAACGACCCTCTTTGCCGTAGCTTAAAAACTAATTTTCTTAAAGTAAAATAACAGAGAGAGGTGCTACTTATACGGATTCGAAAATACGATTTTCTAAAACTTTTGCTTTAAACATAAAACATTACAGTAAAAACATTCATTAGCAAACCATTTACAAAACACACAAAGTCTGAGCCTTAATTTTAATCAAAATATTTTATTCCGAAAAACTCACGCGGTTTGGCCATATGTACATTGCAAAGCTACAAGTTGGTCATTGGTTTACTTTTGTCTTCCCCTTACCTACAACATTACAGTACTTGATAAGCTACCACAAGTTTAGTAATGTAGTAAAATAGACATAACCAAAAGATAATTCACAATCAATACTTAACATCTAACCCAATTACAGCGGTCTTAAAACGAGCTTAGTCCTTAGCAAATCAATTTTCATAGCACAAAATATCTCTACCATAAAGCACAATTTACAGGGTACAACAGTAACTCAGTAAAAACAATACATAAATAAAACATACATATTGTCAATCTGGCTCACAGTGGAACAATTCATATTAGAGATTACATTGACACTTATCAATTTAGTGAACCTATTCTGAGGCATTACTTACAGTTTTACGACCCGTTACTATAGTATCGTACTCTAATCATATTAATGATCTAATAACTTTGGCATCGTATTCAGCTCATAATAACGACCTAATAACTTCAATATTATATTCGATTTATAGTAATAACCCTAGACTTTGGCGTCATACTTTATACATAATTGTGATCCAATACTTTAGCACCGCTCACTTTAGGCTTTCTAGGGCAATATTCAACGTGTATGCTTGTAAATTTATACATAAATATTCATATGTATTAAGATATAATCATTAACGCAATTAAACAGTGGGAACAATCAATATTGAAATGTTGTAGACAAACTGCACTTATAGTACTTGGTATTCTACACTAGTATTCCCTTTCTCTTCTAAAGCTCTTTGTACCCACGTTTTAATGTATACCAAATACAGTACCAAGTATTAATTTCGGGAAATCACTAAGCTTACACTCAATCTATGGTTCAATAAGAGATGATTGGCAAAAATCATGCATTCGGGTGAGTTGTTTACTATACTCGAAACTTAATTCAAACTTTATTCTCTTTTGAGTTGGGAGATTTTACTCTCTTGATTTCAGACATATGATTGAATTAGAATTGTTGGAGCCTCGATAAAAGATTGAAACCTTATCTCAAAATCAAATACCAACATGATTTATACTTCATTTGAAGTGAAGGAAAATACTTAATTGAGTAACTCATTTGGAAAAAAATTCACTTCTATTTATTTCATGGCTTATTTGAAATAATTCCAAATGAAAATTATAAAAAGAAGCCAATTTAGTTATGAAATCCATAGGTAACTTGGTCACAAATTCTAATATCACATTTTTAGTTAAAATAATCATTTTTCAGCTTTTACCCCACTTTTGTTATTTTTGTTCATTTTATTTACAAAAATTATTCGACTGAGTCTTACCATGTTAAAAAGCCTGATCAGTTTAATATACTTCGAATCTAGGCTTAGAAATTGTTCCAAAAGTCATTATGAACTACTTGCTCTTAGAAATTGTTCTAAGATTAATATCCAAACTTAAACTTTTAAAAACAATTCAAGGACTCACCTTGGATCANTCTAAATTCATCATTGTAATTAACGACCCTCTTTGCCGTAGCTTAAAAACTAATTTTCTTAAAGTAAAATAACAGAGAGAGGTGCTACTTATACGGATTCGAAAATACGATTTTCTAAAACTTTTGCTTTAAACATAAAACATTACAGTAAAAACATTCATTAGCAAACCATTTACAAAACACACAAAGTCTGAGCCTTAATTTTAATCAAAATATTTTATTCCGAAAAACTCACGCGGTTTGGCCATATGTACATTGCAAAGCTACAAGTTGGTCATTGGTTTACTTTTGTCTTCCCCTTACCTACAACATTACAGTACTTGATAAGCTACCACAAGTTTAGTAATGTAGTAAAATAGACATAACCAAAAGATAATTCACAATCAATACTTAACATCTAACCCAATTACAGCGGTCTTAAAACGAGCTTATTCCTTAGCAAAACAATTTTCATAGCACAAAATATCTCTACCATAAAGCACAATTTACAGGGTACAGTAACTCAGTAAAAACAATACATAAATAAAACATACATATTGTCAGTTTGGCTCACAGTGGAACAATTCATATTAGAGATTACATTGAGACTTATCAATTTAGTGACCCTATTCTGAGGCATTGCTTACAGTTTTACGACCCGTTACTATAGTATCGTACTCTAACCATATTAATGATCTAATAACTTTGGCATTGCATTCAGCTCATAATAACGACCCAATAACTTCAACATCATATTCGATTTATAGTAATAACCCTAAACTTTGGCGTCATACTTTATACATAATTGTGATCCAATCACTTTAGGCTTTCTAGGGCAATATTCAACGTGTATGCTTGTGAATTTATACATAAATATTCATATGTATTAAGATATAATCATTAACGCAATTAAACAGTGGGAACAATCAATATTGAAATGTTGTAGACAAACTGCACTTATAGTACTTGGTATTCTACACTAGTATTCCCTTTCTCATCTAAAGCTCTTTGCACCCACGTTTTAATGTATACCAAATACAGTATCAAGTATTAATTTCGGGAAATCACTAAGTTTACGCTCAATCTATGGTTCAATAAGAGATGATTGGCAAAACTCATGCATTCGGGTGAGTTGTTTACTATACTCGAAACTTAATTCAAACTTTAATCTCTTTTGAGTTGGGAGATTTTACTCTCTTGATTTCAGACATATGATTGAATTAGAATTGTTGGAGCCTCGATAAAAGATTGAAACCTTATCTCAAAATCAAATACCAACATGATTTATACTTCATTTGAAGTGAAGGAAAATACTTAATTGAGTAACTCATTTGGAACAAAATTCACTTCTATTTATTTCATGGCTTATTTGAAATAATTCCAAATGAAAATTATAAAAAGAAGCCAATTTAGTTATGAAACCCATAGGTAACTTGGTCACAAATTCTAATATCACATTTTTAGTTAAAATAATCATTTTTCAGCTTTTACCCCACTTTTGTTATTTTTGTTTGTTTTATTTACAAAAATTATTCGACTGAGTCTTACCATGTTAAAAAGCCTGATCAGTTTAATATACTTCGAATCTAGGCTTAGAAATTGTTCTAAAAGTCATTATGAACTACTTGCTCTTAGAAATTGTTCTAAGATTAATATCCAAACTTAAACTTTTAAAAACAATTCAAGGACTCACCTTGGATCATTTAAAAACTATGCTTGGATGTCTTACCTATACTCCTTGGATGACTCTAGTTCTCACATATGATGAACTACTTGCTCTAAGGATTAGTTTTAGATGAATATATTGAAGATTAGATGAAAGAAGATCAAGATTTTGTGGTTGGTTTGTAGTTCAGTAAGAAAAGAGAGAAAGATGAGAGAAGTTATGGAACTTGAAGAACAAATGCATGCAAATGAGACTTTGGTCAAACGTTGGTCTTTTAACCCTTTAGCTGAACGAAAATGGGAAGGGTTCAGCTCCCTTTGAGGTTTTTTAATAATGCTGAAAAATAGTCTCTTGATACTTGTCCCACTAACTTTTGCTACCTAACCTATTCTCTCTTTTTTTTTTTTCTCTCCAAATTGTTTAATAGTTTCTTTATCAACTCTCACACACCCCCAATGGTTCAAACACATACATATAATATTTCTTAAATAAGATATTGCTAAGGTTCAGCCATTCCATAAAAATAAAATCCCAGTTTCGACTTGTTCAAATAATTTCGCCCTTATGTCTTTAAGTCTCAACATTTATTGGTTTTATCTCCAAATTTCACCAAATTCGAATTACAAGACCAATATTATATTCTTAACATATCCATAATCTTGTATCATCAAAATTCTAATGTCTTAAGAAAAAGACGAAAAGTGCTTTTAGGTTAAGGTACAATTCGTTTAATGGATGCCTTTATGTCCAATTGCCATTTTTTCCAAGAATCAACATTCAAAATCCATTTCCTTTATTTCAAAACATCTAACGAGTTTGATAATTTACTACCTTCAAAACTAGAGTTTGTTAATTAATCACCAATCAAAACTCTAACTCTACTCATTTAGGGTCTATAGCTCCCCGAGCAATTATTTCATTCTGATTTTACTAATAATTCATAAAATCAAGCCTCATGAATTTTATGTATGCCATAACATTCACAGAAAATTAATCTCTTTAATAATTTAAAATAAATAAAGAATTCAAAAAATCTACACATAATCACCATGGTAGAGTTTAGAAAAACTGGGTCATAACGATCATAGTAGTCTAAAGAAAAATAAAAAATAATAAAAAAAGAGACAAAATTTTATTTTATGTGGTAAATTTTCAAAAAAAAAATTCAAGATGCTCAAAGTTTTTTGAGAAATTCTAGATTTATTTTTAGAAACTACCACTTTTGAAAGTATATAGAAAAATACTATTTTTTACCCTTCGAAAGTTACTTAAGGTAACCAGTCGACTTACTTGAAGTTACCAATCAGGTAAATCGACTTGTTACTTCAAGTACTTTTGAAAATATCTAATTTTGAACTAGTAAGTCATACTTTTTTGCATAAATTTTCAAAAATAGTATTTTTCAAAATAAACTTTTAAAATGGTATTCTTTAAATAAATTTGAGATTTTTCAACATATAATGCATTGGGATTTTTTAATTTTTTGGATTTTGGGCATGTATTTTTGTAAAAATCTTAAAGCAAAATATTTATCGTGATAGTATTGCAACATAACTAAAACTTTTAAAAAGACAATATGAAGAGAAGGATGTAGCTTTCACTAAAGAGGAAATGAGCATCAAATGTGCCCAAAATCATCAATCAAAGCCATAAGAAATGGGTCTAATAGGTATGTGGCTATTTTATGGTCCAAAACTTAGCAGATGTCCAAGCCTAATTCTGTATTGCAAAATATCCAAATCTATTACCCGTGAAGAATATTATACCAAAACAGCTCCTGAATTGCAAGATCAGTAGCAACAACCTTTGAGGCTTTTGCACTGGATTCTCGAGTTCTGGCGCGGATGAGAGAATAATCCGGTCGTCGACGAAGGCTGCATATTCGAACCAGGGGCAACAGTTACCTTGAGCAATGGAAATACGTATAGATATTAAAGAAAAGGTAATTGAAAATGATAAAATCACACTATAAATACACAAAAATTAAATGGAAGTGACAAATTTTACAATAAATTAAGCTATAAATAATACAAATCAAATAGATCAGAAAGATTTGAAGAAATCTATTTCGTGAGATTGACGTTTTGAATCAGGGGAGATATAACAGGAGTGAGGGAATTGCTATAAAAGACCTTTGGTAAAGACGACTTCTCTTCTCTCTCCTACAAAATTTGAATATTAATTAATGAGCATTTTTCAATGTAATGTAATGACTTTGGCTTCATCATGTGATGTGAGATGACGAATTCAACTTTGGAATTTGGATGATGAGGTAGTGTAATGAGAGATCGAGTACAACAAATTAACCCATATTGTTGGCTATATTAGTATTAGTATTAAATTTTAATTTATTACCATAGCACTATAATAGAATCTGTGATATATCCATTGCAAGATTAGAAAATCAGATTACAAGTATAGGAAGCTTAATATAACTATGAAAACACTTGAATCCACAATTAGCAAATTTGGGGCTCTTGGTGTAATTTGAATTCTCCACTTAAATTCTATATTCCAGCAATATATAAGGGTTTCTAGACCATTATTCATCAAATAATAGCTTTGGTTTAAGAGCTTAAACAAAAGAATTTAACTATAAGTTCAAAATCTTACATAATGCTCACCTTGACTAGTTTGAGCTTTTTCTGAATTTGTTGCCTTCTACCTCCACCAAACTGATTCCTAAGGCTTAGAATTAGATTTTAAGACTTAAGAGGACCTAAAGAAATCATTGTTTAAGTGGTAGCAAGTGGAAAATTGAAATTAAAGAAAAAGACCTAAGAAGAAGAACTAGTAGAATTACCTTAACTAGTTTTGATCTATCTTACTTTCTAAAGCTCCAGTTTGAGTTTTACTACTTAGAAACTCTTAGAAATAGTTGAAGGAAGTTGAGAGAAGTATAAAAAGGAATTAAAGAGGTTCAGGTCGTGGCTGGAGAGAAAGAGAAAGCAAATGACCAGATTTGGTCCAAAATCAACACTTAATGGCTAAGAAAACTTATAACTTAAATTCTAAGGAGTATTTTGGGTATTTTCCATATTACTTTCCATATGTCCAGCTCTAAAGCATTCTTAGCATAGTCACCACGTTGTTGGTCACTTCTATACACCCAAGTATAGCCAAAGTTGGTGAATTCTAGCTTAGAAAGTGAAAACTAGTCATATTTTGACTTATGATCCCATATGGCCAACTTTATTGTAATCTGGTGAAACCTAGCCCCATAACCAATCATTAAACATAAAATAAGTCAATTAGACTCCAATTAATAATACAAACATAGTATTAGTACTTAATAATTAGAATGCCACCTCGTGCTTACCTAGAGCCGACAAATAAAATGTTATAAATGAGTCCTAGACATTGAATTAATGCTATTTGACATGTTAAATACACACTGAATTTGGCTCCGAAATACGTGAGAATTACATTTTATCGAAAAACTACTATTTGACCAAGTTATCAACAAGTATGATCTTAATGCATGTGCACATGGTATTGCTTTCATAAATATATTCTTTGTCTATTTAGCACACCTAGCTCTCTTTCTGAGAGTATTGAACCTTTACACTGCATCGGGACACTTCAACAAATATTAGTATAATAACATGTATGTAAATGCATATAATATAATGAATGAGCATGTTACTACGAAAGTTGTATTAATAACTTCTAGATGTTTAATATGCAATTAGAACATATTTATTATTGGCTTAGTATGCACGTGAGAATCTTGGGCACTACAAGTATCTACACTTGCAACTCGATGAAAGGCTATTCCAAAAACCCTTGCCAAAATAAATGCAATCTCAAACTTGCTTAGGCAAAACAATGTTGTCTACTAAAAGTATGTCCACTGATAAATACGAAAACAATATGGATGTACTAAAATAATGAAAGTATAATTATTATTTTTGCTGAATTTACAAGGAACCAATATTCCACTATTGAAATTAAAATTAGAGACCAATCAAATGCTACCTTTCATTTTTGAGGGGTCCAGTTTTGTATCCAGACTTATATGGCTTACCCCTGGGGGTTAGAGAAGTCCTTCCTCAAGCACCACTGCTCTTGCTCAACAAAGAGGATGATCAACAGGATTCATTGCCACTCCTCGAATAGGCATGCGACCCAACCACTAGCTATGACCAGTCTATGGGAGCTTCTTATCCCCCTGGCTAGGATTAGATACCATACCAATTGAAGCCCTGCAATGAATCTATTCACTTTTTAGAACTTGAAGGAAGCCTGACTAGACATTTACTTGAGGGTTCTTTGAAAATCTTTGTACTGGTTCCTTTTGCTTGAACAAGCTTGCTACATTGACCTGGGTTGACCTCAATGTTGCGAATAGTAGTTCCAATGCGCATGGACACAAGAGGCATGCAACTCCCAATTAGGGAAGTGATATCGAGACGAATCAACTAGTTCAATATACTACTACGCAATGACTCAGAACCCTTTTGTTGTAAATTAACTTAAACAAATAAATTTCAAAATGAAAACAAAAATCAAAACATTGCCCACTTACAACAATTGAATAAGAATCTATGACAACTTCCTTCTACCCCGTAACAAAACGTCCATTTAGGACTGGAAACCATTTTCTAGTGAACTTAAAGTGAAAGCTTAGCCAACAGAGTAATAATTTTTCCCACATTCCGCAAAATTTTAGGAACCATACAGGCTCCAATTAAAATGAATTTACAACACAGCATACTGGATTTTAAAATTTGTAATTGGTGTAATGAAGAGAAAGAGTAGAAAACCAGTAGTGAGATTGCAGCAAGCGTGGAAGCTCCAATTAAAATGAATTTACAACACAGCATACTGGATTTTAAAATTTGTAATTGGTGTAATGAAGAGAAAGAGTAGAAACCTAGTAGTGAGATTGCAGCAAGCGTGGATGCAAAGGGTGACCAAATAGTTGACGAAGGTTGATGAAGCTGTGCGAACTCTCCACAAAGCCATTGATTCCAAAATCTTAAGCTCACCGATCCGCACTCTAACGTTTTGTCAGCGCCTTAGGGACCTTTGTTCCCCTTTTACAAGTCCTATTATATTAGCAATTAATATAAGTATCAGTAAGATGATTACATAAGTAAAACTAGTATAGTTGGTTCCTATCTAAATTTTCTATTTTCACTACTATGGCTAGAGGTAAGCACCAGTCGGTTTCACTACAAGAAAATCAACATTTTCCGACGGACTAAGATTAGTTCATCGGAGAAAATTACATTTACCGACAGTTTAACCTAATCCCGTCGGCAAATGATGGCCCAAAAAATCGACTTTTGGGACCTTTATACCGATAGGCTACTCGTCGGTATATTAATGATTAACTTTTCGTCGGTAAAAAGTATGTGGAAAAAAACCTGGGTTTTTTCCTGCGAATATTAATTTTTTGGCGCCAGTATTTTTTTACCCCAAAAAAGACATTTTATAAAAATACATTTATCGACAGTTTGTGTTGTCCATCGGTGAAAGTGTCTTCCTTTAAAGTTAAAGCACGGTCGTTTTTATATAGTCATATTTTTTTAAAATCATTCACTGACGAAAAATATTCACCCGTCGGTAAATCACTACAAGAAAGCAGACTTTCACCGACGGGCTATGTAAAATCCGTCGGTAAATTTTTACAACAAAACCCTATTCCTCTCTTTCCCTTAGTCCCATTTCAGCCGCAGTCCCTATTTTCCCCTTTCCCTCATCGCTCATAGCCTCTCTCTCTCTCTCTCTCTCTCTCTTTCGCCGCCCCTTTCTCTCTCTCTTCCGCCACTCTTCCCTCACCGTCACTCCTTCCTACCGGCCTTATCTCTTCTGTCTCCCTCTTTCTTTTACTCTCGACTCCTCTCTCTTTTACTTGGTCTCAGTTTGTTTTGCTTGGTCTTAGTTCGTTGTACTTGGCCTTTTGGGCTCGTGGTCTCCTTTTCTCTGAATCTTGTGGTTTGAAAGGTAAGTGCTTGAAACTGATTTTGTGTATTTATTTTTTTTTAATTTTAATTTTTGAAATTTTGTTTATATGGGTATTTTGGGTTCGATGGATTTGTTGTTATATACATTGATCAAGACTCTATTCAAGTGTTAGTAATGAGGGGGTTTGTGAAATTTTCTTCTTTGAGAAAATGGGTTTTTTTTAAAAAAAAAAATCTTCTGAATATTGAATTTGAGACTTAGAGCCTTGTGAGGTTAAGATGTGGGAATCATTTTAAGTGATACATTTATACATTTTCTATAATTGCATATTGATCCTCTTCGAGTTTGAGTTGTCGGGTTGTTGATCTGAATTAGAAATATTGTCACGTTTGGTATCAGATTCGGATCCACTTTTTTTAAACTCAAAAACTTTGAAAACTTTTAGTTGTCGGGTCCAATAAATA
>JXTB01000644.1:10666-48723 GCA_002914805.1 Parasponia andersonii
CCTTAGCTGGTATTTAATATTAGCTGTCAGCACCAGCTGTGCGTAAAAGATGCCAGCTGGAAAAAGAATTCTGCTGTTCAGTATTGCTCCGGCGCGTTGCTGTAGCAAAGTTACTTCCAGCTTTTACTTAAGTTCAGCATTCCTTCAAAGATGTGGCCATTTAAATTTATCAGAATTTAAGTCCTAATTTCAGCATTTCTACTAGAAATAAAAAGAAAATAAGATAGATATTAACTATATTGAATTGTAATCATCGGAAACACCACAGGCAAAAATAAAATAAAGAAAAATACATAAACTAGACAATTTGATCCTTTAAAACAGCTAACCTAAGACTCAAAAACATACCAAATAATTCTATTTTTATAGAGTTATCAGTTGTGGACCAGACGCTACCCTAACCCATCGATTTCATAGGCTGAGGTGGCCCACCTAAGGAAAAGTGTGATCTTATTTGTCCCATGAGTCTCTTTTTATCCAGGCTACATTAAGTCGACCTATAGACTAGGATAGGTTGGCCTGTGTTGGCCTACTAGCATCCTTTTGATGAATCAGAAATGCCAAAGCTCATGTGGGTCGACCCATATTGGAGAAAAGGACATAGATAGGATTTTTTGGGCTTCGTTTTCTTTTTTTAAGACTACAAAATTAGATAAGATTTTTTAAGAGTAAAAAGTGGATCCCATAGTAGATAAAAGTCACTAATGCCCCTACCAATCCTAGTCATGACTGACACACGATTTGACATATTCCACACCACTACCCCACACACTTCTCCACAAAATCCCCATTTTCGAAAATTGAAACCTAATTTCCCTCTGAAATTGGAACTTTGACCTCTATTTTCCCTCTATTTCTCTATGAAATCTGAAGAACACCCAAACGTAAAGCTTGATTTTAGTCTGAAATTCAAAAAAAACCCAACCTGGTCCATTAAAATGACTAAAACACGTTGGCAAAAGGTAAAAAATCGAGTCCAAAGGCTCAATCTACAATGTCGGCATTAAGGAAAAAAGCTCTGTTTAAGTCTCCAGCGAAAAGCCCAGTGATACATCCGAAAAACCCAGTAGAAAAGACCACCGATTTGAAGGGCAAAGTGGCACAAGAAGCTTCGATGGAGGAACCAAAGTTTTGTTTTTTATTTCTTTTTTGAGAAAGCATTGTTTTTTGATACTATTTCTTAAGTAAAAACCAATCTTAGTAACATCAGGTACTATATTTTTGGGTATGGTTTTTGAATTTTTTGAAATTTAAGACCTTTCTCTGATTTTATTATATGAGTTGCTATTTTTTATATGGGTTGATATTGTAAGTCATTGAGCCAAAGATTATGACTTATTTTGGGGTTTGGTAATGATGGTTATGAAGTGAAGTTTATAAATATTGGTTAGGTTGTATGTATTGATAGAGTCAAAAATATATAGATCTAAGGTCAGGTTGTTCATAGTCTTAGTCATGATATTCATGACTTGGGTCAAGATTTTACTGACTTTAGTCAAGATAATATTGACTCTAGTCAAGACCTTTATGGCTCGATGTCAATGAGCTTCTTGGCAGATGTTAAGACATTCTTAACCAGAGGCCAGAATGCTCTTGACTTTTGGTCAGGGACCTCTTGACTAGATGGCATATGCCAATAGATTGTTGACATGAGGTCAAGAAGATAATGACCAGAGGTCGACTGAGTCTTGACCTCATGTTATTGAGGTCCATACCCTCTTGACTATAACAGCCAGTTACATTTTAATTTCTTTCTTTCCTATTGATAATAAATTTGTGTATTTTTTTTGTAGCCATTTAAATGATATGTCTCGAAAAGGAAGATTACAAACGGGAAGGTGAATATCTACAAAATAGTACATAAGACAATGGCAGTTATAAAAGAAAAGTTAACCGATGAGCAGAAAATTTTGTTTGGTAAAATATGTATGGTCATTTTTTGGATGTGAAGAATATCACATTGTCTGGACAGATTTTTCATAACATGATAATGTAGCAGGTGTATTATGAAGACTCAAGTAGTGATGATGAAGTCATTAACATAGACGTATATGGAATTGTGGTGCCCTTTACGAAGTTAAACCTAGCTGTAATAAATGGATTGAAGATTCATGGAGACACCAATGTTCATATAGTGAAACTTGATGATAATATACAGGACAAGTACTTTAGCTCACATAAAGTGGTGAAGAGAGAAATACTAGATGTTGTACACAATAGCATACAAGCTGAAAGTGATGAAGATGCTGTGAAGCTTGTGCTTCTGTATTTTCTTGGATAAGCCCTACTATCAAATGCGAAGTCGACAAATGTACTTGATATGTGCTTCTTTTTAGTGAATAATCTCAATGTCTTCAATGCTTACCCGTGGGGTTCTTACTTGTGGTTTGACTTGAAAGACCAAATGAAAAAATGAGCAATGTTTTAGTTAGTGACACTGATTAACAGCAAGTTGGTGACACACTATGAGTTCAATGGATTTCCAGTAGTACTTCAGATTTGGGCATACGAGTGTTTTCCAGATTTTGCTATGAAGCACACTATATAGGATGATGAGGAGAAATGTCCCAGGATTTTGAATTGGAGTACAACCAAGGAGAAAAAGCTTACACATAAAGGAAATTCAGGAGGAAATTTTCCTCAATCTTAATGTAAGAATCATTTTTTGCAATTCAATATTTTTACTTTGACTGGCTACTATAAATAGTTGAGTATAAGCCAAAAGGATTCTGACCAATGTCAAGAGGATCTTGACTTATGATCAAGATCCGCTTGATTGAGGTCAAGAACTTCTTGCTTTTTTTGTCAATAACGTCTTTACATGGGTCAAGAACTTTTTGGCCTTGACATGCGTAGAGCTCCTTGGTGACGTGGTCAATAACTTTCTGACTTGGATCAAGAACTTCTTGCTCTTGTGGTCAATAATATCTTTACCTGGTTTAAGAACTTTTTAACCTTGACATGTGGTCAATAACGTCTTTACTTGGGTCAAGAACATCTTAGTCTTGACATGTGCAGAGCTCCTTGGCAATGTAGTCAATAACTTCCTGATTTGGGTCAAAAATTTCTTGGAACTTCTTGACACCTGGGTCAAGAATTTCTGACCACACGTAAAAAACTTATTGACAATAGGTTAAGGTATTGTTCACCTAGGTCAATAAGTTCCTAACTCAAGTTTTCATTACTTGTTACTAATGTGAACATTGGAATTTGTTTCAGTATATAATTACTGAACTTGTACCAAGTGAGAAGGAATTTAGTGAAATGCATACAAGAGGCTTGATTGCTATTAAAAAGGCTTCGTTGAAGAGGAAGCTAGTTCTTGAGAAGGAAAGTGAAGCTCCCCAAGACGAGGACGCGGAAGTGACTGAAGTCAGGAACATTCATCTTTCTAAACACCAGATGGTGAAACTTGGTGTTGCGGTAACAGAACATAGTTTCCGTGAACCTGTGTTAAAGAACTTTGAAGAAGTCAAAGGAGAGATAGATCATGTTAAAGAAGAGCTTAAAGGGGTACATGCTCAATAGTTTGATTTACTCCAGATAATGTGCAGCTTAATGGATATGGTATGAGGCATTGAAGCAAACATGAACAATGTTAATGTCGACGAGTTAAGACCTCAAACTGAAAATATCCCACAGCCTGATAACCCGCATGAGGTTGGTTTGTAGCATACAAACCAATGGGAGAAAGAAGTAAGAGTTTCTATATTGTAAAAAAAAAGTTATTTGTTAACATTGGACAATAAGTTCTTGTCTTCGAGTCAAGAAGTTCCTGACCTAACGTCAATTACTTCTTAACCCTAAATCGAGAAGTACATCTAGTCAAGTGTATATGCTTTAGCTAATTATTTGTTTGAACAAGTTGAGGTAGAGGAGGAAAATATACATGTAGAGGCAATGGATAAACAAGGAGAGGTTGAGTAGAGAGAAAAAAAGGAATAAGGAAGAGAAATGAGAAAAGAAAGAGGAAAAGAATGAGGAAGAGAAAGACAAAGACAAAGAGGATAAAAAGAGAGGAGAAGATAGTGATAACGACGACGACGATGGTTAAGAGGAAAGAGAAGCTGGTGTACTGAAGAAAAATGATGAAAATAAGGATGATGGTAATGATGGTAAGCTGGGAAGAGGAAAGAAAAAAGATAAACAGAAGGAGGAGGAGAATAAGGAGAAAGAGAAACCCAAAAAAAAAAAAAAAAAAATTACGGCAGAGAAAGACGCAATAGCGGCCGAGGTATTGTATTCTATGGATGTCGATACTTATTACACACGCTCTATGTTCCACGAGTTTGAAGACCAGAGCATGGAAGACATGAGGCAATATGATAACCCCATATTTCCTACGTAATTTAGAGAGAAAATGGGCTCTGAATCAGAAGCCGACATCATTGAGAAGAGCATCCAGGCTACTGTTAGTCTTAGAGAGCATAAAAAGGTATTATACACAGGTTTAGATCAAGGATCACCTAAATATGGGTCAAGTGTCACTTAACCCCAATTAACTTCTTCATGACCTTTGGTCCAGGGCCTCTTGACCTTAGTCAGGTAATACTTGACCTTTATATTTATAGGTAATTCAATCTGTTATATTTGACTTATATGTGTAAATCGCAATAGAGAATGAAAAACAAGGACACTGGTGATGACTGTAGGAAAAATTAACCTAACGCTTAGGACAATCATGCATGCATGCAGATATGGAAAATACATGATCATATCATGAATGCAGCAGAAAAATTAGCAGATTTAGATTTTAAAATTTTTTACATGAAAACAGTTTTCATAACTATATAACATATATACATCATACATAGAATCATGTACAATATAGATCAAATCTAGATATAAAAACCATAGAGACGAGATTAGGGTTTATCTCTTGTAATGTGTTCCTCCTTGATCTCCTTATTGATGGTGATCAAACCTCCAACCCTAGATCTTCTTATCTATGCTCTTGCTTTTGATTGATGAGATGAGTGGGCACTAAGTTGAAACCTATGTTGGAGAACGGTCAAGAATGCTTTCTTGATCCTATGGAACACCAGGACGTGAGATGGGACTGTAAGATAGTAGAAAACTTTTTCTTTCCTTTCTTTTTCAGCTTTGGCCGATTTTTCTCCCTCTCTCCTTGTGTCTATGTGTGTAGTACTCTTAGAATTACTATGTAGTTTTTTCTCTCATATATCTTATATATATTGGGCTAAAAACTGCTAACCATAGTCCAACTAGGATTAGGCTTGTTCTCCAATTTGGGCTTTCGGTGTATTTTTATAAATATGTCCAACTCATGTAACTTATTTATAAAATACTAATTTCTGTGTAGAATCATTATTTTATACAGCTTCATGAAACTAATTTTACGAATACTATCAACCAATTAATGAGCTTAATTGAGCTATACAAGGGACCTAATGGATCCAAATAATCTAAACTCCAATAATATGATAAATACATAATAACTCTTATTATGGTATTCATATAAATATTATTAGTAAAGAGGACACTCCACTAAAGGCCCAATACTCTATTCTTAGATTAAATGTTATGTCTTTTATAGAGATTTAATCAACTAACCTTGATTAACTGATCCATCTAGCATGTTCTATACCGTATATAGAATCCTTATACAATGTCGTAGTTGGATAGGTGAAATTACCGTAATATCCCTCCAGCATCTATTTACCTTTAAGTTACCATCTTTCTATCAAGGAATAATGTTGTCGATAATTTTATTCTCAATGGCCATTTAGACAAAATTATCAACCAATTCACAAAGTAAATACTAAGATCTTAGATTTAATTATTCCTTGAATCTTGAAAGAATCTAAAGTGGCATTAATGTATAGTGTCCTTAACTATTTGGTGTTCCCACCAATTCATAAGCCATAACCTCCAATATGCCAAAGTTCACCTCTAATTTATAAAGGTTAGTCTTTTAACAAATCAACAAGCTATAACCCATGAAAGCAAGTCCAGTCAAACGTCAAGGATTAAGATCTATATGCTAAGAGTTAGTTTGTGATAATATAAGAATTGAGTTACGGCACTCCAATTCTTTATATTACCTGGTCCAGTTCAATACACATAACTTGTTTATGTTGTATTAGTATTTCTATCAGAAGTCAGATACTTCAATGATTTGAGACACATCATTCTCGTTGAGATAGACAAATACTACAACATATAGTAAATAAAGTATTCCATTTTTATTTACAGATTGTAAACTACTTCATTTAGACTTAGATAAAGAAACAAGTTTCCTCATAATTAACACTTAATCATGTTTGTTTCTTTATACACATATAAAGTCATGGAATCTTTTTAGATGAATAAACTATTCAACTAAGATAGTTTAATCTAGCAAATATCATAATTGCATATAAGATAAAGTTGTTTATACTTAAAAGGGTAAAATTGGAAATCCTCTTTTTAGGCAAAAATCCCAACAATGACAACTTTGTGACCCAAGAGGAAAGGGGCGAAAAAGCTCAGGGGGAGAGAATAGCTGCAATTGAACGACCAAAATGGGTCGTGAAGCCAGTTGACAAGTTCACCTCTACTGAGAAGGAGACTCTATAGAAGAGTGTGCTAATAAATCCCAAGGCAGCCATTCAAGCCCCTAAGAAGCATAGGATTTGCCATTTCTCTGTAGACCTTGATGCTGAAATAGAGAAAGAAAAATTTGAGTCCATCGAAGTCTTCATTCGACAAAGGCTAGTCAAGCACCATGCTAAGGAGTAAGAATTCTCTTTTCTTTTGTACTGTATTGATTTTTTATTTTTTTCTTCTTATATTGAATTTCGTAAATTGTTATTTTTTCAGTACCAGTAAGCTGAAGTACAACAAATTCTATAACACATTAAAGTACACAATGGACCTTAGAACATTGACACATAGGGATAAGAGTTAGTTTTAAACCTTGTATGAGCCAAATCGGTGGCTTTCTTATGAGGTAATTGTTCATAGGAATGGGTCATGTAGGTCTTGATCCTAGTCAGGACATTCTCGACTCCTACTCAGGATATTCTTAACTCATAGTTAAGATAGGTCAGGATATTCATGACCCAAAGTCAATAGGCCATTGACTCTATATTGACTCAGATTTAGGAAGTTCCTGGCCATGTCTCAGGATAATTACGATGTTCATGACTCAAGGTCAAGAGGAACCTGAGTCTATATTGACATAGAGTTACAAAGTTCCTTACCATGAGTCAGGATGGTCATTACTCAAGGCCAAAAGGAACTTGACTTTATTTATTGATATGATACATTGATATTTTGGAAGTTTATTTTTTGGCAACAAGTCGATCGTTCATTCTACTATTTGCAGTTAAGGAGTCTGTTTTATCTTGATAGCATCACCTAGAAATATACAACGACCGATTCCAATTTTAGCAAGTACCTTTGATCGGCTTAAAAGGACGAGAAGTCAGGTGGGCTCATTGATTGGGAAAAACATAATGTACTGCGTAGTTACGTGCTTGGTGATTTCCTTCTTTATGGTAAACATTGGTCTGAAGTAGAATTTGTCCACATTCCTGTCCATGTTAAGATTTTAGACTACTAGATCTTGCTTGTGGTTGATATTTCTTTGAGATCCATTGTCGTTTATGATTCGTTCAAAAGAAGGCCCTCGTATGACAAGTTGTTAGACAAGAAGTGTTCAATGGTGGCTAAATATTTACCCTATCTTCTTCAAGCTGTTGATGGATTTGATTATATGTTAGACGTTCAAAAGGGATATGTCTATTTTTATTCCGCCTCTATGAGAGTAATTCACAGTAGAGCAACAGGTTACTAAATGATGTTAAATTCACTTTTTTAATATTTTGAGGTAAACTTCACCTTAGACATGTATCAAGACCTTCTTGACCTCGGGTCAAGGATCGCTTGACACGTGGTCAAGGTGAAGGATCACAGTCAAGGTCAAGGATTACTTTGCTGGAAATTCTGAATCAATAAATTTTGAAAAACGATTTTTTTGAAAATGATTTCCGCTGTTTTGTGAACAAATCAAGAATGCAGCAGAATAGGTATTTTAAAACTTTCTTGAAATTTTACAAAACAAAAAACGTAGGATCATTGATCTAACATAAATCAATTCATGGATCTTGGTTTAGATAAAACCTGGAAGTGCTTCACAACCATTGAGTCTTCACATCTATGCTCTAGAGCTCGTTAAATGATCCGGTGTGTGGGCACCTTCTTGATTCCCAACGAGAGATGAGCGAACGATCTAGAAGATGATCTTCCTTCTCCTTGAGTGCACGTCTACAACCATGAGTATCTCTCCCTTAGCAGCCATAAACGAACACAGGACTTCTCCCGTGGTAGCTTGTCTCTCCCACTCTCTCTTTTTCTCTATGTCACACGAAAATGCACAGTTACTGTGCATAAGTGGCGTGTACAACCCTTAGAATAACTTAGGAGAACTTTTCTCTTAAGTATTTAAAGAGATGTAAACCCTAATGGGCTTATTGGGCTTAACTGACCATTCAATTAGTTATTGGGCTATGTGTAAGCTAGACAGGGAACCTTATGGATCCAGATAGTCTAAGCTCCAATGGGCCAACTACCCATAATCATAATTAACTCTTAATTATGACTGGGCTATGTCCATTTATATTGGGGCACTCCATTCTAGGCCCTATATTGCACTCTTAAACTAAATGTCATATATTTTCTGTGAAGCTAATTAACACTTTAATTAACTTAATCCATTTAGCATATACTATATCTACAAATATACCCCCTATGCAATGCCATACTAGTGAGGTAAAATTACCGTATTATCCCTCTAGTACATATTTACCTTTGAGTTGCCATTTTTCATCTAATGGATAATAGTTGACTACGGTGTTTGTAACTGCCCATACAAACACAGTCAAATTCACAAAGTGAATACCTAGCGCCTGGTTTTTTATTATCCAAGTCCTTGAAAAAACTCAAAGTGACATTATATGCATGGTGTCCAAATCATGAAAGGTGTTCTCGTCAATTCACAAATCTTATCTTCCAAGATACCGGAGTTCGAACCATATAATCGGAACTAGTCCTTTAGTAAGTCAAAAAGATAAAACTCATGAAAGCAAGTCCGACAATTACTAGGATTAAGGTAATCTTATAATAGTGCTAGATTAGTGAAAGATAGAATATTGAGTTACGGCACTTAACCTCAAATTCTATTTTCACTTGGTCCAATTCAATGCACTTATAACGCACTAGTGGTTCTATCCGAAGTCAGACACTTCGATGATTGGAGACTTCATCAATCCCATTGAAATAGACAACACTACATTCTATGGCAAAATAAAGTATTCCATCTTTATTTGCAGAATGTGAACTTTTAATTTAGACATAATAAAATAAATAATTTAGTCTCCCACATGTGAACACTTCACACGAACAACTATTTATTACTCATTATTAGTCATGAAAACTTTTAGACGTTTGCATAATAAAAAATATAAACATCACATATATGTTATTGGGACATAATATGGAATTTATTAACAACAAATAGATAACACTTAAATCTAATAAATATTGTTTAAAATGCCAAACAAAGAAACTGCATTCTAGGGCATATTCCCAACATACTTCACCTATGTTCAAGGTCAAGGACGACTTGACCTTTGGTCACGTCTCACTTGATCATAGGTCAAGTATTAGTTGGCCCTCATTTCCTATATTACTGTATTTAAGTTAATATTTTTACTTTTCTTCAGCAGAGACTGTAGTATGTTCATCATCAAGTATGTTGAGTTTCTCATGTTCGACAAACTAGTTTCCAAAGTCACTATCGAGAGGATGGAATACTTCCATCACAAGCTTGCATGCGAGTTATATCATCATGGATTAAGGAAATTTAAGGAGTACGTGGAAACTAATAGAGACAAATGACCTAATTGTTTTCTTCACGAAGACAATATTTTTTTTTGGTTATGATTCAGATAATGATTGTGCTTTTAATTTTTTTTTCTTGTGTTGAACAATATTTACTTTTTTACTTAAAAATTATGGTATTTGTATAACTATGATTATACTAAAACTTATCGATTGAGTAGAATTTAAATTCAAATCATTTTAGAAGTTTTTATTTATTACTCTTAGTCAAAATGCTCTTGACTCAAAGTACTGATGTTCTTGCTGCAAAGCCAAAAAGTTTTTGACTCGAAGTCGAAAACCTTCAGATCTATTTAAGTAGTCCTTATTTATTATTCCTAGTCAAAATGCTCTTGATTCAATATCAAGAAGCTCTTGACTCAGGTCACGAAGCTCTTGACTTAAGATCATGAAGCTCCTAATTCAAAGTCATGATGTTCTTGCCGTAAAGTTAAGAAGTTTTTGACTCGAAGTCAAAAAACTTCAGATCTATTTCAGTAGTCCTTATTTATTATTCCTAGTCAAAATGCTCTTGACTCAATGTCACGAAGCTCTTGACTTAAGGTCACGAAACTCTTAACTCAAAGTCATGAGGTTCTTGCCACAAAGTCAAGAAGTTCTTGACCCAAGGTCATGAAGCTTTTGACTAAAAGTCATGATGTTCTTGAATCGAGGTCAAGAAGTGCTTAGCCCAACGTCAATAACCTATTGATCATAACGTCAGCTAATTTTGGAGAAAAATACAACCAAATAAGGGAGCTATTCATTTTTTTGATAGAAAACATTATAACCCCAATCAAAAGAATTTTGACTTCAGGTAAATAAGCTTTTGACCTAAGTAATATTGTTTTGTCATATACATAATTTCAAACATAATGTATACCAAAAGTAATTAGGTAATACCTCATGTAAATGTGTTGACACTCCTATACTTGTCGTCTTCTTATAGAGCAGTCTGCAGCTTCATTAATAGTGCTACGAAGGGGAATTGGATTACAGCATGTTTGCCTATTGTGGCCTGAATTGCAATCACTATCCACCACCACGAACACCACATGCAGCCACACCATGTACACACATAAATTGATTGAGTTCGAATTCATGATATTGACAAGTCTGTTTCTCTAGGTCGACAATGTATGACTTGTAATCACTGTCCACCACCACGAACTCGTATACATTTGATGATTTAACCTGAAATTAAACGCAACATGTAATAAGAAAAACAATTACATGTTAGGTTAAGAGTTGCTTCACTTGTGTCATAGAGTTATTGACCTTTGGTCTAGTCAAGAACTTAATATTATAGGTCAAGAAATAATTGACCCATGGTCAAAAGGTTTTAACCTATGGTAAAGTGATCCTTGACCATATGATAATATTAACTTCCCCATTATTGAAAATTTAAGATTTTGCTTATATGAATTGAAAACTTACAATCATTGCTGTTGACTCATTAAATAAATCTCTCACATGTTCTTCGGCATTTTTAGGAACTACTATTTGCAATTATGCAACAGCCAGCCTTCTCTCAAAGGACCATTCTTGCATTCTATCTCTTAACAACTCAATCAACTTCCTGATATGGAAGTCCCTCATTTTTTTGTCTACTGCATTGTTAGAAGTCATCATCGAGTATCTCTTACTATAGAAGTGGCAACATGCCCATTTTTTTGTTTCTGACTTCATCTAGGTAGACCCTAATACCAGGGTCTTCATTATCAAGCAAATCCATGTAAATTGACCACTCCTCATGCATGTATACCTCAATGGCTTTATAAAACTTCCATTTTAACGTTGAGAATGCATGAGGAAAAGCTCATTTTAAATTATGCAAAAAATGCACTATGCAATAACCATGCTCGACATTTGAATATATTTCTTTCATTGCATTAATAATATCATCATTTCTATCTGAGATTATTGTCAACTGATCTTTGTCTCCTATTGATTCCTTTAATTTGGTGAAGAAAAAATGTCACGATGCACTACTCTCTCCGTCAACAATGGCAAATGCCAGTGAGAAGATTTGATCATTTGCATCCATTGCACACATAATTAGCGATGTTCCACAACAATTCGCCTTCAAGAAAGTTCTGTCAACAATTATAACTGACCAACAATGTGGCTACCCCTGAATAAAAGTAGTTAAAGATACAAAGAATTACCCAAATACATCATGCTCATTCGTTAGAAGGGCCACAACAGAATATGGGTTAGACCACTTTAACAAGAAAGCTAAACAGGATAAAAATCAATAAATGTCTTCATCGAAACCATTCAAGGCAATCAAATCTTTCTCTTTCGCCTTCTAAGCCTTTTTATAACTCATATGGACACTATGGTCCCTCTGCATTTTATCCACAATATCATTAGACCTGTATGTAATTTTGGTAAGGTCCATAAATTTATCTTTTATCATTTCACTGACTAAATATATACTTGTGTGATAATGATATTTATGCATAGTATCCATAAGGCAAGTGTGATGAGAATCAAATCTGCATAACATTGCAAAAACAAAAAAAAACATTGCTTATACATTTTAGAAAAAAACTTTATTCACTATCTTCAGGTCAAGAACATCTTAGATTTGAGTCAAGACGGTCTTGACATATAGTCAATAAGGCCTTGATCGTAGTCAAGAATATCCTGACTTAAAGTAAACAAGGTCTTAACCGGTAATCTAGACGTTGTTAGGGTACGTTAAGATCATCTTGACTAGGTCAAGAAGAGTTTCACCAACATTCAGGAATATCTTGACTCACGTGAAAATTATCTTGACTAGAGTCAAGAGCATTTTGATAGACAGTACATATATAAAGAATTCCATACCTTTTGATTTGGAACAAATTCGTATTTTTGATTGTAATGACACGAACAACCCACTTGAAATTGTCATCTACGTATACCACGTGCAAAGTTTTCCTGTTCGATGTTCTGGCCTTAAATTCAAAATGATTGACTATTAAAAACCCTGCTTAAATGCCTCTGTACTGCTGTCTTACTAACATACATTTCACCAACTCTTAACATTGTCGGTGAAACTTCGGTTTGTACATCCAGTTTATTTGAAGAAGGGAGGAAAGCTGAACTAGCACCACAATTGATTGCCCCTTCAAAAGTAGTCTCTTGGTTACTTAATTCAACTACATGGGTACTAGTAGCAGTATAACTTGCTCCAATATTGACTTTATCATTGATTTCTTCTACCTCTACTAGTGTGTGAAACTGAGAAATGTCTTTCAAACCACCACTCTCACAGTCACCAACAAATGCGCTCGTTGAAGTCATGTCCTCTCACCTCAACAAAGTCAGGATTCGCCTCTTCTTGTATTGGCATCTCAGGATAATAGCCACCAATATATAGATGAAGGGAACAAATTTCATGAGGAGGGACTTTGTAATTGTTGCCTACCAAAGATATACCTAAATCTAACATGGACATTGGCTCCCTAATTATATCAACGCAAAGAGGAAACTTTGTCTTGTCTTCATTCTTCTTTAGCTCAAAGTAGACTTCAAGAGAATAGTCGTTGAAAATATTTACAAGTGAGATTCCTAATTCAAAGATATACTTAATTTGTAATGTATGACTTTTAGGTTTCAACCCAAGGTCCTTATACAATATCTCCAATAAACGAACATATAATGAGGTAGTAGGTACCAAAACTCTCATGCTTTGACAATTAGTATAAATATTATTTTGGTCCCAACAGCCATTATACTTCACAAACACAATAGTACTTGCCATCCTGTAAAATTAATAAATTCAAAAAACTAATCAATGAGGATTACAATTATATGATAATGGTGAGGTACTAGTCAAAATATCTTGAACTAAGATCAGGATTAACTTGCTCTCAGAGGTCAGTATCATAATGATAATAGGTTAATATTATATTGACCTATTCAAGTCAATATAATATTAACTAAGGTCACGAGGTTCTTGACCATATAAGTTAACATCAATTTGACTAATCTATTCAATTCAATATAATATTGACCAACACTTAAGAGGATTTGACCTAACGTCAAGTTGGTCTTGACTATATGTCATGATCAATTTGACCTACGACATCACAATGAAATATACAAGATATTAAGATGATGATGAATAAATTAAAACTTGGAATTTTTCGACTCAATAATGCCCAAATCAGTATTATAGTCTTTCTTCAAGCATTATTCACTCATTATCAACCATAAAAAACCATTCTTGAACAAAACTTCATTACTTATCTTCAAAATTCGAAAAACTCTCAAATATGATCCAACTTTCTTTCCACCTGAATATTTTTTATAAAACAGTTCAATAGGTATTAAGAAAGAGAGAGAGACAACTAGAGAGAAAACTCATGAACTAGAAGAGAGAGACAAAAAGAGACTTAGAGAGAGAGAGAGATCAAGTGAAATAAAGAAGATGTCAAGCTTGATAGGATCAAAAGTTTGGAGTTTTCGTGTTCCATTAGAAATGAAAGGCAAGCTTTGATCTTTGGAGAGAGAAAACTACAAAGAAGAGGAGAAGAAGAAGAAGAAGTGAGAAAATAGAGAGAACAAGGTGGTTGATTGAAAACTAATAGAAATCATATTAAATACTTCCACCTACCAATTTTACTCTTGGCCAAGGGCAATTTTGGAATCTGGTTTTTTCTCTCTCCCTCCTTACTCTTATCTTTTGGTTCTAAAAAAACAATTATATTAACATAATTCTAAAAAAAGAAAACGGAGTCCAACAAGTCCTATCCATGTCCTTTTCTCTCCATATTGGCCCATAAAAAAATTATTTGAATGAAATCTTCAATAATGTACATAAACTTGCAAATTAATTTCAATATTTAATGAATATAAATAATTACAGAATATTTAATAAGACTACAAAAGTTAGATAGAAATAAATAATTAAGTAAACCATTCAGCTTCATTAAATTAAAATTTTCAAATTTTATAAATGGGGAACATTGTTATTTAAAAAGAAAAAAGAAAAAAATAGACAGGCCGGCTAACGATGAGCCAAGCCCAGTCCATCCTGTGATCTTCGATGGGTTGGGCCAGCTACAGTGTCACGTCGGCGATTAGGACGGGCATGGCGCATTTGCATCTCTGGGCAATGACTATTAAACCCAAAATAGTTATAACATGTCCATAATCACAATTAACTTAATACTTATGACACATTTACTTGCTCTGATTGTAATTGGAATAAATTAAAAAAAGAAATGAGTTGGAAATAAAATAAAAGAATATAGGAATTATTATTTGTATTATATTATTTGCTTAAAACTAATAAGGAAAGAGAATTATATTCGTTAAAACCCCATTCATGTGTCTACTCTTTTTCTTCTATTTTTTTTTTTGACAAACATTCATTTGTTTACTTAACCTAAGAAAAGTAATAAGAATGCATTAATTTTCTAAATTTTCTTTTTGAAGGCATGTGCGTTTTTTAAGTAAACAGCATGTTTTTAAAGTAAACAAACTTTTAAAATTAAAACTGTATTTTATAATTTTAATAGTAAAAAAAAAAAAAGAACGAATATTTACAAATAATCACATCCTCTCGAGTATTGACGGGAAACATTCTCTTTCTTTTTGCCCATATTTGTGTCAACCCATGCATTTTTTCCTTTCCCATGTTTTGGTAAACATGTGAATGTCCCACTGTCCTTTAATACTACTACTAAACATGCCATTACGGTAAGAAAGTATACCTATTAACTTCTTTCCTTCTTTTCCTTTTCTATTCCCTCCGGTTAATCATTATACCAAATAGCCTAACATTCTTTCTTTGCTAAAAGAGACTTCACATTTCGACTTCTATCATCCAAAGCATATAACTGACAGCCATGTTCGAACTTAACCTAACTTTTTTTCGCTTGAAGAACTTAACCTAACTTATTTATCCAAGGTCAAACAATCTTCAACCTTGTGGATCTGTTTGCATAGATCAACCAAGGTTGAATACAACGACCATGTTAATGACATTGTTTCTTCAAAAATATGACAAATCTACCTTGTCCAATCAGGTCCACTCCGATTTTCATGTTTAAAAAACTCTAGTAAACTATTTTTCCTGTATCCACTTTCCAGTAGCATTGGTAACTTTTGCATTATCTGAATGAAAGGATGTTGCAAGCTGAAATGGATGACCGCTTAAGTAACCACAAACTATTTACAGTGTACAGCTTCACAGAATAAAGGGACTTTTTTTTCTGAAGGAAGCGAAAAAATGAGTTGGAATCTTCTTCAGTTCATGGATTTCTAAGAGCTGCCAACCGCTGCTCAAGCTCATCAAGACCGGAACTGCAAGCAAGTAAAGAATCGTAGATCAAATTTCATAACTCCACGAAACATACTTTAAAGAATAATTGAACATTCCATAAAAACACGTCTAGCAATAAAATTTTTTCCAAGATACAAAAGGTTTCACACGAACCCCAATAAATTGTTATTCAGCAAAACTCGTGGAAATCTCAAATAGGAGCCTAAATATCACAAAAACACAATTGACTCAAATACACGGTCAGTTTTAAGGCCTGGAGTGGTATCAGAATAAATAATAGTACCAGTCGTTTAACAACGAAGTACACTGAGAAAGGAAAGGAGATACCTGCTAGCATCCTCTGTTCTCTTTGTTGCAATTCTTCCTTTTGGAGCCGTTGACAACTAACAAAAGTTCAAGTATGTTCATAATCAGCTTAAAGGACAATGCATCAAGCACCAAATAACATCAAAAACCAGAGAGGTATGACTCATAATACCAACCTGTGAGGCGATATCAACACCAATTTCATCTAGCACCTGCCGAACAATAAGTCAAAAGATGTATTGCCATCAATTCCAATGAACAAGTCTACTTACTAGTCAGTGTTTTAGCAAAAAAAAAAAAAGAAAGTCTACTAGTCAGTGGTATCATATCCATTCAAATTTTCCCAAACAGTCACATGTAAATTCTTTCAAAGTATCAAAAGTTTCCCTTCTCTGTTCAGAACACTGTCTCACCAGCAGAGTTCCAGAGAGTGCATGTTTAATATCTTTTCAGAACCAGGTCATTACGACTAGTGTCATTGCACGCAACCAAAAGACAAATTTAGTTAATTACTGGTATGGAAATATTTCCAGTACTTATTGATGAATACTCTTATTAGGACATAACAGAAGTCCAACATTCCCTACCTCAGTGTTTTTTTTAACCCATCTCCCCTTCCCCCAACACCACCACCCCCCCCCCCTCCCCACCCCTTTTTTTTCCAAAGGTGAAATCCATGAAATACAAAAGGATTGCACTCATAGCAGCCTACCTGATTTGTCAGCTCATCAGTCTCCTCTTCAGCCTCATCCTTATCCAAGGCGTCATCTATTGCATCAGACATCATTTCAGTCTGCACAATCGAACTTCATGCCATTACAAACCCAGATATATGTAAGCAACAATCAACCATGAAGTTCTCTCCATATGGGTTTATTATAAAATAGAACATAAATCTTACAGTCATATCCATTTGTGCAGATTGCTTCTGAAACTCCCGAATGACCTTTGCTTGCTTTGCAGGGGCCATTTGCTGCCAATGAAACATGTCAATCTCTAAAAAGAGCTTGATCTACAAATTTAAGGGGGAAAATATCAAAGTAGAAAACCTATCATGTCTATAAAAAATTAAAAAATTAAGTTTCTTTATGGTTAACGTGATCTCAGTCTAACTTATAAGCATAATCTATCACTTCAGTAGTCATTGTGTTTACACCTTATTTATAGCTGACATTGCCTTACTGGCGCCCTTCATGCCGACAGCAACTGAGGTCTGAGCATGCATAGCCTGCAAAAAGAGGAAATATCTCTAAGAGCTCAATGCACACATGACCGGATAGGGCCAAGACAAAACCAACATCATGGAGACAGAGGCAGAGATTTGTAAGTCCACCTGTGTATGAGTAGCTATGCCCCTCATTTGAGCTCGACTACCTTGTAAGTTGGCTATCTGTTGCCTAAGTCGGACGAGCTGCCGGGCTAGAACTTTAGTCGCTGCCTGCAGAACAAAAAACCAAGGAAAAATCAGTGAGGTTCTAAGTATAATTGATGATAATCCAATCAAATATAAAACAGAACATACCTCATTCCCTGTTTTCGCAGTTCTCTTTATCTCAGCAAGAAGCTTCTTTTCCTGAGACGATAATAAACTACATCAGATAAAAATCTTCCCAAATTGTTAAAAAGAGGATTGCTGTTCGCAAGGTTTGACATACCTCTAATTGCAATGCTCCAATTTCCTTCTCTATACCTGACGGAACAATGAGATACAGAAAAATTTAAAACATGAGCATTTAAGTATTGTGACGATTCAAAACCTAGTAATGTAGAATGTTACCTAGAGAAGAAAACTTATGCATGACCGGTGTAATTACTCATTTCTAACATTCAAGCTTGTAATATTTCCACACTTAGAACTTATACCCAAAAAACAAAACAAAAGATCGTAAATATTCTCACAAAGAGACTACAATTATCCATCAACAATACGAAAACACAACGAGAACTCAGCAACAAAAGAGAAAAAAGAAAAAAACTAATGTAGCTTCAAAAGCTAACGCACTTAATCACATATCACATAACAGGAAAACTGCTGGGGACTATCTACATCCGTGGTCTAGATCCATAGAATCTCTCTAACCCCAAAACCGCGAACCGCCAAAAAAAAAAAATTTCACATCCTTGGTCTAGAAAATTGGGATTCACCAGTTGGAAATGACAATTCACTTACCACATCACTAATTATAGAAATTTTGACAAGTAACATTGATACTCTAGCATTATTGGACCAAGTTTTAACAGGACAAAACCATATTCTATACAGGGTTATTTTCCATAAGAATTATCCTAAAACAGAATTGCTCCAGATTGTTTTACACGTCCATGATCGTGATTGTGAAAATTTAGCTAATTCAGATAAAATTAAACCATAAAATTCACTGAAACTGGAAAATGTTACCTCTGGTAGCATTGTTCATCTCTCTCCTACTCTCCCGAAGAGCCTCTGAACCCAATCACAAATCCCAAAAAGAAAAAAAAAATAGAAAGAAAATATGATCCAAAATCAGCATCAAAACCAAAAACGTAGACACAAAATCAAATTATAAAAACAAAATAATTCCCAAAAAAATAAAAAGTGGATAAAGAAAAACCTTTGGCCGTTGGTTTCTTGGTGAAGATGTTCATGGCGTCTGACGACGAAGTTTTATTTTTTCTTTTCTTTTTTGGAGTTATTTAGAAGTGGGGGAAGACAAAAACAGAGGTGTCGAAGCCTTGGCCTGGGAGGAAATCGAATTGCCCAGGAAGTTTTGTGGTTTTTTCCTTTGTCGTTGTTGAGTTTATAGGTAAGGAAAGGACTCCCGGTAAATATCGAAAACTTTTTCTTATGTATTTTGACTTTCAATTATATCCTTCATTATTTCCTAAATTTCAACCGTCTCTTTATTATTATTATTTTTTTCAAATAGACTCAAGTATCGATCTTTATATATAAATGTTCTTACCAATTAAATCAACTCACTTCGTTAATATCAATGAGTTATGTTGAGCACATTAAAAAATAAGTTCTTTATACGTGTATGTTGAGCACATTAAAAAATAAGTTCAACTTCGTCGCTTCGCAATAAGTCAACGCGAGGCTTTTATATTTTTTTTTGGTTTTACCCCCTTTTTTTAGTTTGTGTTGTTGCCTTGTTTGATTAAGTTTTTTCTTCAGCAAAATAATTATGTAGCGTTTGGTTGCAAAATAAAATAAAATAAATGATAAAAATAGTAATAGTAATAATAAAAAGAATAAGAATTAGAATAAAAAAATTGATTCATTTATTTAGTTAATTTTTTTGAATTAATGTCTGAATTAAAATTATTATATTTGGTTTTTTATAGAATAAAATGAAATTAATTATAAAAATAATTAAATTGTTATTTTTAATTTAACTTTATTTAAACAAATAAAAAAAATTCTTTAGCTTAAAAGGAAGTTGTTCATATATATATATATGAAAAGAAAACTGTTCATGCTGATCTCTGCAAAGACTAGACAAAAGTTTACAAGAGTTCCAAAACCTACGACAAGCCAGAAATTCATGTTGTAGTCTTAGCCAAAAAAAAAAAAGAAAAAAAACACAACAGACATAGAGACATAAACAAAACCTGCGTGGAAAGATTTTAATAACCTGTATCTTAATAAATGAAACCATAAAATATATAACATATATATAACCCATCAAAATAATTCACTTTTTAAGAACTAGTGCAATTCCACTTAAGAATCAACCTGAGATTTTCAGGAAATATGTGCACATGAAATCCCAAAGTAGCCATAGTCTAGTCTTACAGAGTCAGCTTTCAACACTAGTCGTTTCTTTTTTCCCCCAAAATCGTTTCTTTCCATCTAAAACCCAAAGATGCAAATCACATGAATCTATTGTAATTATAAGCATCTAACAAGGAGTAGAAATCCTATCTTCTTCTAGCACGATGAGGACGCGTAAATGGGACGGGCTTTGGAACGGCTCAGGCAGATCGAAAGATGGTCTTTCGAACTCTTTTTATTTACGAAACCTTATTCTATTCAATTACAATTATTTTAGGAATGGGCGTTCAAAATCAAATAAATGAAATGAGCTTTTTTTTAGGAAGGAATATTCCATTTCAAAGCTCGTTCAGCTTAATTAAACGCCGTTTTAGTGTTTTTATAAAGAAAAAGAAATAAAAATGATCATCTTTCGAACACTATCATATGATTTTTCTTAAAAAAAAAAAAATTAAAAAATTAAAGAACACTATCAAATATTTTGATTGTAAATTAAAAAATATTATGATGTGCCATGTATTTTTTATCACTTTGTAAAAATATAGGATATGGTCTCACTTTGAAAAAAATATGGGTGAATGAAAAGAATATCACAATACTGTGTGTAATTTTTATGTACAAATTATGTATCTCCTTAACATTACTCTTTACATAATGTATATTCATACACATATTTATCAATCAAATCTTACGTAAGGCGATTTTATTGTTTTAATTCAACTTTGAGAATTAGGAGACAAATGATTGAATTGGATCTGTATCCATATAACTTCTCTTCAAACACGTATTTTTGTGATCTTTACATTTTTATTGTCATGTTAAGTATTAAATACATCCAACGAAATAGGTTAATAAGTGGTAAAAGTATCCATTACTTAGTATTTTAGTCTTAGATTCGAATTGCACTAGTAAAAACTTGTTATCCCTAATAGGATGGATGAGAATTATGTAATAGTAAGTATTTTCTTTTAATTTACAATAAGTAGATATCATTAGTTAAGCCTCATTTTAAAATAAAATATATAAAAAATTATCCACTACAATGGTTTTTTTACCGGGAAGTTCTAAATCTTTTTATCAACAAGTTCTAAATCTATTAACCATTAGATTAAGTACATTTAAATTTTAATTACAAGTTTATTTATTATAATAATTACAAAAAAAAAGGACAATTCAAGAGTTAATCCACCCATTATGCTTATAGAATAGAATTTTCAACCAACTTTTGAGGAAAAAAAATGAAATTCATTAAACTCTAAAAGGATGCTATTTTTGCATTATTCAAAATCACTCAAAAAAATTAAACACCCTAACAGAGAATTAGAAGATGGAAAGAAAAAAAAAAAGTACAGAGAAAGAAATGAGTTTCATAGATTTATCTCCTCCTATTCTTATATATCACTATTATTTTTGTTATTTGTTTTTGTCATATATATTGAGTAGTTATAAGAATTTCTCTCTTTTCTAACACATTCTTGATTTTGATGATAAGTTTTACGATTTGTTTAATATACTCTTTACAGTTTCTATGTACAAATACATAGAACACATTAGTACATAGTATATATATACAGACACATATAAACACATTCATATATAGATATAAGGAGATTCAAAAAAATATTAAAAAAATAAAAAGATTTCATCAAACAAAAAGAAGGACTCAATTCGGAACCATTTTAGTTTTTTTTCCTTAAATATATCCCATAATCTTGATTAAGATTTTAATGTATATCTTGCTGGGAGGTTAAAAAAATGACGAAAACAAAGAAAAAGTAGAAGCACAAAAACAATTGGTTGGCAATTATATAAAATTCAAGAAAAAAAACTTATAAATTAAAAAAATTAATTAAATATAATGAAATCCGATTAAATAATTAGTTTGAGACCTAATAAACCTTTGTTGTTCAAATCATAACTCCCTTAAAAAAAAAAAACTATCACTATATCAAAATGAGGAGTGTACAAAGTAATAGGGGTACTTTTGGAAAACAATAAATATACAAAGTAAAAAATAAATAATAACATAATTTTTTTGTGATGTAAAAAAAATGTGAATGCACTTAATTAAACTATTCATGAATTTAGAACTTCCTTTTTTTTTTTTTACCTTGTCAAAGAGTTTGGCTCTTTTCTTAAATTTAAAGGAAAAAAAAAAGTTTCTTCGATCCATTAATTTAGGTTTCATATTGTATATGTTTTGCTCTTTACTAATTGGCTCAATCTTGGTCGCAGTGATGATGGATTTTGAAAGTGAATAACAAATGACCAAAAGACAAAATCTGGTATAGTTAACGTACTTCAGACCAATGAGCATGTTTATCAGGAGTGAGAGATGTTAGAAAGAAGGCGAGATGGAGGGATTAGGAAGTTAATTCATGTCTCCGGATTCTCTTATAAATTTTTATATCGTTTCCCAAACTTTCAACGGGTTGATCAGTCCTTAACACTCCCCCCCCCCCCAAAAAAAAAACGTTTGCCTTATTTTTCATAAATCTTAAATTAGAGCTTTAGTCATCGAAGGAGGTAAGGAATGAGAGAGATACTTCATCAAAATCATCAAATTTAAAAGGCACAATATATTTATTTATAATTCCAAAAACTTAATCTAATTATAAAGATTTTAACTATATTTAGTGTATCACTTTGCTCCATAATTTTTCAACTTACATAATAATGACTTCTGAATTATGCAATTATTATAGTAATGACCTATTTATCACAAATTATTAATTTTTTAACATAAATTAGTTATGGACAAAGTATATAGTTGAGTATTATTTATTTATATGAGTCATAATCTTATTTTTAACCATAAAAACTAAATTATACACTTTGCACGATACTCACTTCTGTTAAAACTTTAACATTTTGTGAAAAAATGGTCACTGCCACAATAATTACATAAGTCTAGGTACTCTATTTTGTAAGTTAAAAATTTAGAATCTCATTATTGATTACAGTTACTAAACCACGTGTTTTGTAATGATTTATTTATTTTAAATATTTAACAAATTGTAATAAATTGATTATTATTACATAATTTAGGGACCATTATTATATAAAATAAAATTTCTAGAGACATCATGATACAACATATATAATTCAAAGACTAGTAATTACTAAGTTCAACTGATGCATCGATAAATAATATTATAATTAAGAATAAAGATTATAATTATTTAATGTTTCTTTTGTCTATTTATATCATTTTTCCAAAATTAATTTTAGTGACTTTATTACCTTCTTTTTTGTATCTCTTCCTACCTTTTATCTCTAAGGAGTCTAACTATGAAGCTTTCGGACACATAACTTTTTGAAAACCTAAACACGTTATTTTTCAGTACTTTTAAACTATTATTTTAACAATACAGTTAAATTCGGTGAGATTTGATAAAAAAAAATAAAGAAAATTATATTTGATTTTAGGCTTTTAATTATCAAAATCTTTTGAACTCTGAATGATTCAGTAAAATTAATTTTGAACTCAATTTTTTAAAGCAAAACCCTATGAATTCAAAATAATTTAGTAAAATTTAATTTTCAATTTTTTAGAGCAAAATCCCTTGAATTCAAAACGATTTAGTAAAATTAATCTTGAACTCAATTTTTGAAAGCAAAATCTCCTTAAATCTTTTAATATTAGAGTAAAACTCCCTGAAATTTCATAATATTAGTTTTGTTAGCAAAAAAACATGTTTATGTTATTTTTTTTATTGTTAAGTCCTTCTTTTCTTATTTATGACTTTAAGGTCCTTAGTATTATTTTTTTGTTTCACGTTAATCCCTTTTAATATTTTAATAATCTAAAATTATCATCAATTAATACTTACCCAAAAAGGGCTCATCTCAACAGTGATAAAATTAGAAATAACAGGAAATTATTGTTTAAAAAAACGAAAAAGAATTAAAGAAAATATAAAAATAATACTGAGAACCTAAAAATCATAAATAAGAGAATGAGAACTTAACAATAAAAAACTAATATAAATATTTTTTCTAACAAAACTAATATTAAGGAACTTCAAAAGATTTTGCTCTATTACTAGGAGACTTAATGAAGTTTTAGTTTAAAATTTTGACTTCAAAATTAATTTTACTAAATTATTTTGAATTTAAAAAGTTTTGTTTTAAAAAATTAAGTTCATAGTTAATTTTACTGAATTATTCTGAATACAGAGAATTTTGGTAATAAAAAGTCTTAGATTTTAAAAAGCGTGATTTTTTTTAAAAAAAAATATTAATGGTCATATTTTCTTTTTTAATATTACCTAATATTAGTTCACACTACGGCCGCAAGATTTTCTTTTAAAAAATATATATACGGTCACGTGACCGTATACACTATGGCAAGGTAGAAAGGCAGTGAGTGAGAGTGAGCGAGCGAGAGTGAGACAGAGTGGTTTGACCAACAAGTCAGTCTCCGGAAGGTGCGGTTTCCGTTAGAAATCACACGTGGCGCTCTATCCGTTGCCTTTCTTCCCTTCGTCTCTCTCCCAATTTAAAGCGCTGTTCTCTCTTTCACCACTTTCCATTTTCTGCAATTCCTCCAGACCAAGATTAAGCTCTCCCTCTTTATATCCCTCTCTCCGCCAATCTCACTTTTCCGGTACCAATCTCCGATCACAGTTTCTATTCCAGTTCCAAACCTGGATTTTTCTTCTTCTCGAATTCGTGCTTTATTTTTCGAACCAGAGAAACTGTTTTGAGAAAGTATTTTCAGAAAGGGTTTGCGGATTGTTTCGGTTGGTGTTTTCAACTTTCAACTTCGAAGCGTTGAGTTTCGGATACTTGAAGCTGTAATTTGAGCTCGATCATGGTCAGTTTTTCTGTACTTCCCACTCCGATAAGCTATTTTGGAATTTTTTTTTTTATAAAGAATTTCTGAGAAAGAATTTGAAGTGAAATCGAAATTGTAACTGTGTTTTGGAGAAGCTTCTGGAGGTTTGGGTACTTGCTTCGGAACCTAGGGTTTTCGAACCGCGGCTTTTGAAGCCTTTTTGTGAGCTTCTATGAGTTTTTGGGAACTAGTACGGAGCCGGTTTCGAGAAGCTTTTGGAGGGAAATTTCGGTGATTTTCATTGATTTGTTGGTTTTGAGTCTAGGGCTTTTGGGCTTGAAATTGAGATGGAGGGGAGCCTTGGGAAGTGGCTGCGAGTTGGATTAAATGGTTTTGGATCGTGAAGATTGTGACAGGAGATATTAATATTGGTTTGGTTTTGTGTAATTGATGGTTCAGGATATGGAAATTTCGAAATTTGTTGGTTCGGGTAATTGTTGATTTTCATTAGTGTTGGGGAGACTTGGAGGTTGTCAGTACTATGGATATTGATTCTGCGGGAGATGGTACTTGCTTGGATTCTGAACTGTTGCACCTTCCGGAGTTGTCTCCGTTGGCCCTGAAAACGAATCCTCAAATTGCCGAGGATTTGTTTGATCAATGGCTTTCACTTCCCGAAACGGGACGTTTGGTAATTTGCCTCTATCCTCATAGTTTTGTTGCTCAACTCTTTTTATATAATTGTCATGAGAATTTACATTGTTTGTTCTGAAAGCTAGCTAGTGTAATTGTCATGAGTCCAACAAGGCTAGCATACTACTTGTCCAGGGAAACTGCAAAGCTTACTTTTGTTGCTTCAACTTATATCATTTGCTACTGTTTCACCATGTTTGGTATGACAGGTGAAATCATTAATTAATGATACAAAAGCAGGAACTCCCTTGAATGCCATTGGGAGCTCGAATAGTTTGAATGCTGCCGAGGGCAACACCTTGCCTTCCGTTTTTCCTGCTGCCAGCACTCCTCCGCTTTCTCCAAGAAGTTCCTCTGGTTCTCCACGCTTGTCAAAGCAGCGAAGCAGTCCTCCGCTCAGCTCTCCGCTAAAGTTAGTTACCGAACCAGGGCGAGAAGTCATCCCTCAGGTTGCACTCATAGCCATTACATATGAACTTGGTATTCTGGCTTTGTTATGTTTTCATGGTCAGAAACTTATAATCTGTGGTGTGATGTCATATGCTTACAGTTCTACTTCAAGAATGGGCGTCCTCCACCAAAGGAACAAGAGGAACATTTTTTTTCTAGGATTAATGACTTCTTCAAGCATCTGGATGGATTGCGAATGCATGGTAAGATATCCATTTGATCTGTTTCTTCCCGGAAGAAAAATGAAGGGAATGACTGCTAAAAAAGAGTCTCTGAAGCTTGTTGTTTGTCTGTACAGAATTTAAGCCACTTACAAAGGAAATATGCAAGCTACCGACATTTTTCTCTGCGGCACTTTTTAGGAAGATTGACAGCAATTGCACAGGGATAGTGACCAGGTAGGTGCTTGATTATTTTCTAGATGTGTCAGATCTACTTTGCATGTCTTGGGGTTTCATTTTATCTGCATTTCTTTTTGGCTTCTTCTATAACAAAGTAGTGTCAGGATTATCCAAGTGCTTCTTTTTCTTTTGCAGCACCTCTTTAATATGTTCTTTGTTTGTAGGGATGGATTCATTAAATACTGGGTTGAGGGCAATATGCTGATTATGGATACAGAGACTCAGGTTTTTAGAATTTTAAAGCGGCAGAATTGCAATTATCTTTCTCAGGTTTGATTTACCACTGTAATTCATATTTTTGGCATAAGCAACTTCATATCAATTACTGCTCTTGATGCTGTATTAGATGACCACTTTTGTAGTTTACATCAAATAGGTTCGCTTTTTTTCATGTTGTTTTATCTGTTTGGCTTGGATTCAGGTAGACTTCAAACCTATTCTTCAAGAGCTTTTGGCAACCCATCCAGGGTTGGAGTTCTTAAAGAGCACACCTGAATTTCAGGAAAGATATGGTATGGGCTTTTTTAAGAGGGAAAGTATATCTTACAACTAGGAGCAATTTGATTACTCAGATTGTTTAGTGCTTTCGGTCATATAGGTCAGGATTTGGTTTTGTGCAGACTTTGACATAGCTGCTAAGTTGATTTATGTGCAGAGTTTCCTTTTTGCTTTCCCTTCTGTTCTTCGTTCTTTGAGACTTAGTAATGCATCAATTTGTCAGTTGATTTGGCTTTAGACCTTGTGCTGGATGGTGGATACCTTTCTCATTTTGTTACTTTATCAGATTTTTATTATCATCAGTTTTATTGTCTCCTGACCAATTGGTATGCCTATTCCATTATGCTCATTAGCTCACTTATTCTTACTGATATTTTCTCAGCTGAAACAGTTGTATATAGAATATTTTACTACATCAATAGATCAGCAAATGGCCGTCTTACCCTTAGAGAGCTAAAGCGAGGAAATTTGATTGCTGCAATGCAACATGTGGATGAGGAAGAAGATATTAACAAAGTTCTGAGGTTTGTTTGCGGGTGAATTTGATGTGTAAAATTATCTTCAATAGTAAACATTCTGATATTGTTGTTCCACTACGTACTATCTTATGTTTTCCACTCAAATGGATGTAGCTCGACCTTTTATTGTCATGTTGTAGTAATTATAATGAATTATGTATACTTGTGCTAGAATTGTAGAGTTATGATGTTTCAATGTTATTTCACATAAAACTTGCATCCTTTTTCACTTCTTTTCTTTTTATTATCGTTTCAAATGTTGATGATGAGTTTGAACTTACTTCATCAATTTTTCTCTGCCAAATTTCAGATACTTCTCCTATGAACATTTTTATGTCATATACTGTAAATTCTGGGAGCTGGACACAGACCATGATTTCTTGATTGACAAAGGGAACCTCATCAGATATAGTAATCACGCGCTTACCTACAGGATTGTTGATAGAATATTTTCACAGGTTGGTTCTATTATCCAGTATTTTCTTCTTCAATGTTTCGGGTCAAACTATGTGCTGCCTTTAAGTGGAACTTGTTTCCTTGTTTTGCTGTGGTTGTGTTTTAACTCCTATTCCGTACCAGGCCCCACGGAAGTTTTCTAGCAAGATTGAAGGGAAGATGGCTTATGAAGATTTTGTTTACTTTATCCTGTCAGAGGAGGATAAGTCAGCTGAGCCTAGCCTTGAGTACTGGTAAATGTTGCTCCGTTTTGTTGCCCCCTCCTTTTTTGTTTTTCGGCTTTTGCGTGTGGGTATCTCATCCAAAAGAGGTTATGAACATTAGGAAACTGTACAATGAGGTCTTGCACGTATTGTGTTTCATGGCTTATTATTACAAGAACTCAGTTGTTGAGAAACTTGGATTTGTTTTATTTTATTTCCGCTAGGTAGGATGTGGTAATTTGAATTTACATAATACGCAGAGATTACAGTTTTTTTAATGTTGTTTGGACTATGATTAGTGTGTGTAGAATTTGTATACGGTTACCTCTTTCTTGAACATAATTAATGCGTTTTCTTTGGGTTTTTTCCCTTAACAAGTTTCTTAATTTTAATCAACCTTTCTCGTTTATACATTTGTAGCAGTTAATTTTTAGATTCCATTGTGAATACTTTCTATCTGAGTTAGCTGTATTTTATAGGTTCAAGTGCATAGATTTGGATGAGAATGGAGTCCTGACATCCAATGAAATGCAGTTCTTTTATGAGGAGCAGCTGCATCGTATGGAATGCATGGCCCAAGAACCTGTTATATTTGAGGATATTTTGTGTCAAATAGTTGATATGATTGCACCGGAGGTCAAAAACGTACCTTTCGACAATGCAAGATCTCTTTTTCAATTTAAGTCTCAAGGAAAAGTTTGAATTCATTAACGTTATATTCTTGCAGAAGGAAGATAATATTACACTACGTGACTTGAAACAATGCAAACTTTCAGGAAATGTCTTCAATATCCTTTTCAATCTTAATAAGTTTGTGGCTTTTGAAAGCCGTGATCCATTTCTCATTCGACAGGTACTCTGCAATGATTGGTTCTCTTAGCCATTAGACAGCAAGTGTTGGATCCAATGATTCTTTCTGTTTTAGGGAATTAATGACCTCAAACGGTTTCTGGTGTGAGCAGGAACGTGAAGATCCATCTTTAACAGAGTGGGACCGCTTTGCACACACAGAGTATATTAGGCTTTCTATGGAAGAAGATGGTGAGGATGCCTCCAATGGAAGTGTAGAAGTTTGGGATGAATCACTTGAGGCTCCATTTTAAGTTCAATGACAGGTGAGTTTCATACTGAGATTAAAAAATGTAACGACTTTCTGGTTGGAAGTTTGATTTGGACTTATTTTTGGACTAAACATTTTCATTTAAATTATTTCAATTCTTCAATCCTGAATAAATCTAGAACTAGAACCCTGGGAAGCTAGTTGAGTGGTCAGGCTCGGGTTTGCTCTTACTTGTTCTGTGGTTCATCCTCCTGGCTGCCTACTTGGTGAATAATCATGAGTTTATGCTCCCAACCAGCTCACATTTCACTTTTACTGCATTTAATTGACTGGGCAATAACAGTGCGTTTTATGTCCATACAGATGCCTACAAGATAGATATGATGCTTCCTGGAAGATGTCCTCTAGTGAAGAAGAAAGATCTGTGTCCTGGAATTTGCTCCATGGAACTCATTAACTGTTGTTGCCCTCTTTTGCGTACATGTAAGAAATATGCATGCCTTCTTGAATACTGGAAAACCGAGCTGAAGAAAGTGCTACAGAGAGAGCTCCTTTGTTGAGGGAGTAGTTGCTGTCTTGTGATTAATCATCGACCAGGTAACAGTAGTCCGTTACTATTGTTATCACAGCAGCTACGACGTTCCAAAATCATCGCAATCCATGGTGGTTCATTTTCTCTGTTCTTTCTTTCTTTAATTTGAATGTTTTTATGGGGACAGTGGCCGCAATGCCTGTCATGTTTTAACTTTATAGAGGTTCGTATTTGTGGGAAGTTCTTTCACTGATTTATGTTTAAGGGAAAAAAAAAAAATCAGAGAGAGAGAAGAGAAAAGTGGCCAAAGAACATAAGTTTGAGGATACAGAATGGAGCATCCCGGTGTTGAATGATTTGGGACTCTTTCTGTAACATTTAGTGCGAGTAATTCGTTAGTGCTTGTCCCTTGCATATAGAATGAAAAGAATAATATTTCATTACCCGGTTGTTTAGTCCATGGTACGTAATCGAAGCTAATTGTTTTTCCTTGTGCGAATGGATATATTATGGAGGAAAAAAAAAAAAAACTTACGGGGAATAAAACCATGTTTAGAGTGCGTTGTCTCTATTTAGTTTTTTTTAATTAGATTGTGGTGCATTAGCCAATGTTTAATGTTATCCCGTTTTTTTTTTGCTATTGCAAATCACATACGGTTTAATACGAGTGAAAATTTTCGTTTTTGTTTTTGAAATTTATTGGTACAAGATTTGGCTTGGCATAAAGCAGAGGTCGACTACAGTGCATAGTTAAATCTTTTTGAAAGCCTGTTCTCAAAGGACCCAAGGGCGAAGCGCAACGTAACTCCTCAACATTTGCCAACCATACCACGTTTTCTAAATCAGCTAGTTGCTTGTATTCCAAGGATTTGAAGAACAAAACCCCGTATTAGAAAAAAATGCTTGAGCTCCATTTCATTCAAAGATTAATGCAACAAATGGGTATACGTATATCATTTTATGGTCCAAGACGGCAAATTTATCTTAAAAGTAATAAAAACGTCGAAGTTGATGGCACACCTACTGATCAAAACCAAAACAAAACCAAACCGAAAACTGAACACCAAGCTAACTTGTAACACTACAAGATACGGATTCAGGCTGAACTCTGCTTTTTAAGCTTTGCTAGCTCCTGCTTAATGAGCCCACCCCTCTGCATATACAAAATTGCACAAAACATTCAGACCACCTTAATAACAGTTAGAAGAATAAATGCAGTAAATAACCATGACATTTAAGAAAATGCGCTGTGTTAGATAGAAAGTTTAGGCCTTTTAAAAGCAAAGAGAATTTAGTCTTCTTCTGCTTCTTCTTCTTCTTTTTTTCACAGATGTCCAAACTGAACAGACAGGTGCAATATTGTTAGGGAAACAAGTACAAGCTCCTTATTAGTTCTAACGTAGTAATCCAACAAATAAGAGCAATTTTGAACTGAGTCAGAAAGATAAGGGAATAGTTTAACTCTCACAGGCCTGCATTAGAATGCAATGAAAGTGAAATAGCAATCTCAATTTTATGCCAAGCTATATGCTTAGAAAACATAAAGCAATGCAGTTGAACATGATCAACCTTGATCTTCGCCAACATAAGCTTAAATCTATCAAAGTCATTAAGCGAGGCCCTTCTCTTATGCACTATAAGCTTCCTGCCCCAGGAACTATTCTCCCACTTGTTCTTAACATCTGCCATCATCGAATAAAAGCTCAATTTTAAGAGATCACATGAACAAACAACAACAGAAGAAAAGAAATAAGAGTGAAAAAAATCACATGTATTTGAAAAAACTTTGTTTGGAGCTCACCAGCAGCCTCGATGGCATCGATTAGAGCCTTCTTCCTAGGAACCCTATTGATGTCAACCGTGATATCAGTGAGCGAAAGCCTCTTGAAATTCATTTGGGTCCTCACCATGTCAGGAGCATCAACAAGAGCCTGAGCAAAAATAAGTGCACTCATTTACATTTTTGAGGGAGCATGATAGACAATATAGGCCATAATCCAGCATTACAGATTCCTTGATCCTGATACCATACCTAAGCTAAATCATGCTGTGATTTCGTTAGGTGGGCAACTAGTACATACTCCAATGAACCAAAGACTCCATTTATTTACTAATATATAAAGATATTATATACATCTATATTTTTCAAAAATTAATGCAAAAACATTTATTTGATGAAACAATGCAACAAATTTATATAGCTGTATTACTTCAGTCCAGGAAAAAGAAAATAACAGATAAAATTTAAAGATAAAATTTTTAACCAAATGGGTTGTAAATTAAAGGGCATAGATATGGCGAGACATACCCTATTCTGATCAATAACATCAACGATGACAACGAGTCTCCCATACTCTTTCCCGTAGTTGACGAGAGCAACTCGCCCGATCTCCACGTACCTCTTGAAAGGCTGCACATGAAACCAATATCAATCAATTTTTCCGAGTTGGGATTTTCCCGGAAGCCAAACAAAGCCTTAGAGGGCACACACACCATTTTCAGGGATCTTGGGCGGACGAGTCAAGCAAGTAAGATGTGGAGAAAGGGTTTGCGAATTGGAGATGAAGGGTTTTTCAAGCCCGACTCCAAACGATGACATGGTTCGATAACTAAAACGACATATCGTTTACTCTAAATTTCTAAGGGCTATTTTCATTTTTGGGATAATCCTATTTATAGACTTTTAGTCCATGAATAATAACCTAAAAACTCATTTTCTGATTCTGGTGTTTTTTTTTAATGTCTTACATTTACTCCGTGCTTTATGTTTTTGTCTCAGTTTTATCCATGAACCTTAATGTCACATTCTGCTACTACTCCTCAGCATTTAACAAGATTTTTTGAACTGGGACTATGTGTTGGAGCGGTTTCTCACCAGTTGTCCACGTGTCTTGAACTGCTGATGCTGGATTCTCCAACTGTTCACGTGTCCTTGCTGTCTCAAAACTCTCTGAACTCCAAGCAAGATCGGAGAGACGGGGGTAGCTACCTGCAAAGACTCTCCGATGCTTAAGTCAGTGGTTTTTCTTTGCGTTTTGGTAGCAAGGAGAAAAATATATCAGTCTCCATATCTATCTCTTTGTTGTGTGTTTCTTTTTTTTCTTTTGCTCTCTGACTGTTTTATGTTTTCCAGTTTTTTTTTTGTGTGAAACCCCCCTTTTAGGAACGCATAGTTTCAATATATGTAGTTCTCGGATAGTCAATTACCTGGTTCTCTCTCTTTTCTTTTAAAAAGGGATCAGTACCTTTCACCTCAAGATCTTTTTTAACCGTGACGGGCCGAGATTTCTGTGACCTCTTCTGTGCTANTGAAGACCCTTGGGGCTTCTGACCCCTACGACTGTTGAGGTAAGGGTCGTTGTTCCTAGACAGCAGACCCTTGGGGCCTCAGACCGCCAGCTGTCGTGGTTGGGGTCTGACTCGCTGAATCGTTTGGGATCAGTGGTCGATTCTGCCTTAAATTCGGAAGACCCAAAGGCTGATGGCGAGATCACGTGTGATCCGCGTGGCCCTTCTCGTGGTACAAGGTTCAGGAATGGGCCCCATAACTGCCCCCATTTCCCTATTTGATAGATTCATGTCTATTAAGTGGGGAAACTGTCTTCTTGCTTCTCCATCCTGTGTGACGCACGTGGCTCCCCTTTCCCGATGCGGTGATACGTCATCTCTCATTTGTGAGATCTGTTTGAAATTTGCAATTTTTGACTGTTCGGTTTCCAGAAAAACTTTCCGACTCCCCTTCTTTAAAAACCGCTACTGTGCTTATCTGCTGTTTTACCAAAAATTTTTAATCGCCCCAATCTCTCAACATCTCGAAATTTCTGCCTCCCTCTCTTCCAAAAACTTTTACCCTCTCAGTCGTCTTTTGGAACGATGGCTTCGAATCAAAATCAGGAATTGCAATCTATTAAGGATTCAGAGTTGGACTCATTGAGGAGGCAGCTCTGCTTCCCCGGAGGAGTGACGCTTCAAAGAGTTAAAGGCCCCGCAGACTGGTACCTTCGGCCCTGCGCCCCCGAGGGTTCCATTGTTTTGGGCAGGAAGCATCTGGAATGCTTGCGGTTCCCTCTTCCCCCTCTAGTCCATCAGTTTTTTGCCCTGACGGAGATCCACCCGATGCAACTGAATGCCAACGGGATTATGATTCTGATGGGGCTCTCTGTCCTGTCCGTTATCTACAATACGCACATCGACCTGGAGGTGGTCTTCTACGCCTACAAACTTGTTCTCATCCCCAAGAAGAGCTCCTACCCCACTTTCTATCTCCAGCCGCTGCCTGGTCGCCACATCTTCTGGGGGCTGCCGTGGTCGGACAAACTATGGGACTCTCACGCCAGGCTTTATGCCGTAGGGGGGGCGTGGTGCTCCCCTTGGGTAAACGGGGAACATTTCCAGGTCCCCTCAGTCTTCCTGCAGAGTAAGCATCGGACTATGACCTTTGGATTCGGATTTTCTCACTGTTTCATTTCTCATGTTACTTTGCCCTGTGCAGCCTCTGCAGAAGAAAACAGGTTCGAGCCGCATCTGTCGGCTGGGCGGCTCAAGGGTCTCGAGGGGATCGTTATCTTCAGCTCCCCGGGGGAATGCAGGCATATTCAAGCCGTCCTCAACCCCCTTACGATGAACCTGATGCCCAGGATGGTCTCATACTTTCCTTTCCCTTTAGACACCTGGGTCATCACCAAGCATCTGAGGATCCGGCTCGATGCCTCCGCCTTGAACCGATTTCGCCGGGACGAAGCTGATCGGATTACCGTGGCGAGTCGGCAGGTTGCGGCCTCGAGCCAGCTGGCGGGCACCAACGATCTGGTAGTGCCGTCGAGCCTTGAACTCGAGGAGGCCATGAGGCTGGTTGCTGCGGAGTGTGTCAGGCTCCGCGAGGAAGAAAGCGCCGCCCCCAAAAGGGTTAAGGGTAAGTTTGTTTTTTAAGTCTTTGAATCTTCATGGGTCNAGGGGATCGTTATCTTCAGTTCCCCGGGGGAGTGCAGGCATATTCAAGCCGTCCTCAACCCCCTCACGATGAACCTGATGCCCAGGATGGTCTCGTACCTTCCTTTCCCTCTAGACACCTGGGTCATCACCAAGCATCTGAGGAGCCGGCTCGATGCCTCCACCTTGAACCGATTTCGCCGGGACGAAGCTGAACGGATTACCGTGGCGAGTCGGCAGGTTGCAGCCTCGAGCCAGCTAGCGGGCACCAACGAACTGGTAGCGCCGTCAAACCTCGAACTCAAGGAGGCCGTGAGGCTGGTTGCTGCGGAGTGCGTCAGGCTCCGCGAGGAAGAAAACGCCGCCCCCAAAAGGGTTAAGGGTAAGTTTGTTTTTTAAGTCTTTGAATCTTCATGGGTCGGACTGTAATTGCAGACTAAATTCGTTGTCTATTTTCCACAGGCTCTGAGACGGGCCCATCCGTCGGCACTTCTCCCATCAAAGGGAAGGCTGCGGCTTCAAGAGCTCAAGCAAAGGCACCTGCTGGTCGGCGTCTTGCGGTGCATACGAAGGGGACTAAATCGGCGGTTCCTCGTCCCGACGCCGGTGGGTCCCCAGTTGGGGTGCCTCCTGCCTTTCTGGCCTCGCGCGGGGAAAAGATGGCGGCGCCCGGTCTGACCGAGGGGTCCGTAGCAGTGATCTCCCCCATCCCCGGCTCTTGCTCAAAATCGAGTGCCGCTAGCCCCGGCGGAGAGATCGCCGATCTCAGCGGGGGAGCTCCGAGGCTGAAATCCAGACTCTCCTCTCCTCCTCCGGTCCCCGCAAAACGGCAGCGCGAGGTCGGTTCATCAGATGCGGAAGAGGTCGGGGTGGCGAAGAGGGGCAGGGTCGTCCTCTCGTCCGATAGTGACGACGATGGGGCGACGCTAACCCTTATAAGGAGGAAGAAGTCAGCACGCTGTAGCCAGTCTGGAGGGGGTGTGCTGCCTCTCTCCGTCCTCAGCGTCGCTCCTGATGGCCCCGGGTCTTCTTCTGTCCCAATTGCCCCTGCTTCGGAGGAGGTGTGCCCGGCGGATGGAGGAGGTATTCCAATGACCGTCGAGGAGGGGCCGCACTCCCCGGGCGTGAGCACTGCTCAAAGGGGTGATTCAGCCACGGACCCGAAGCTGGATGCCTTTACTCCAGAAAACGTCGAGCTAGTCACCACCCGCACCCTCGCGCAGGTTTGTCATATTTGGGTGTTCTTTTCTGTCTTTTCAATGTCTTCGACTAATGCCGACCCTTTTCTTTATTGCTTAACTCGCAGCTGTCCACCATCCGGTCCTTCCACTCTAACCATGTCAAGGGTCTGATCGAGGAGCTGAGCTCCCGCTCCACGCTAGCCGAACGCTGCGAGGCCGCCCTCGCCGAATTGAGGTCCGATTTTGACACATATCGAGGCCTCGAGGAAGCGAGGGTTAGCAGCGCGGTGGCACACGCCCTGAGCGTTGAAAAGGCCAGGAGCGAGGAGCTAGCGGCGAGATTAGCTCAAGCGGAGGCGGACAATGTTGCTCATTCCGAAGCCTCCAGGTTGGCCCAAGGCGAGCTGAGGATCAAAGAACGAGAGCTTCAGAGCGCGGGGGCTGAGATGGGATTGGCCTTCATCGCTCGAGACAATGTTGTCGAGGACGCCAAGGAAGCAAGGAAAGCTGAGGCGGTGGCCAAACTTGAAGCCTATGCTTTGCAACGTAGGCTCGATAGGTCCCACGAGGTAAACCGACACCTTTTTCTGGAACATAAAAATCTGATGGGCGCTCGGGTGGAGGCATCTCGTAAGCATTGTGCGGACCTTGCTGGTATTAATTCTTTATTGCTCGACTTATCGCAGCGGCAGGCGGAACTCAGGGTGGCGGCGCTAAAAGACAGACTGGCGGATGCGAAGAAGTTGAAGATTAGGTATCAGAAGCAGGTGGACGTTCTTTCTACAGAAAGTTATAGGTCCGGCTGGGAGAACAGAGAATTTGAAGACCATGCCGAGGTGGTAACACCAGACCAATTTGACGATCAGAAAGGCGTCGAGAGGGACCACTATTCCATCAAGCATTATATGCAGCAGCTCGAGAGTGAGATCAAGATCATATACCCAGCGGACGTGCTGGAGATGCTCGCTGCAGAAAAGGATGGGCCCTCCACATCTGCTCCTGGTGCTGCGGAGACTACCCCCGCTGCTCATCCGCCAGGTCAAACTTCGGAGCCCCGGGTCATTCAGCCTAGCCCCGAGGCCTCTCTCGGGGAGGGGTTCGGCGCGGTCATCGTATCCAGTGACGAATCTAATCCGGCCACGCCACTCTTCCCCGAAGCCGGTCCGAGTACTGGGGATGTCCGGCCTTCCTCAGATGGAGGTAACTAGGCTCCTCCCCCCCAGACTATGTACATTTGTAGAGTGACTAGGATTCCCCCCAAAGTATGTACATTTGTAAAGTTGATTGTTTGCTATAACCCTCCAAGTAAATGATAAAGGATGCTCCGCCATTTTTACTGTTTTCTTTCGCTTTTCACCATTTGCTTAACTGACCGCGAAGGCATGGTTTCGGGTTGTTAGCGTGCTTTCCTGTGGCCATGATTACTCGGGACGTCTTTGGACGTAGGGGAGCAGGCTTTGGTTTACCCTGTTTTGCTGCACCGTAACCTTCACTATAACTTGTTTTGGCAGAGTTTGATCCCCGCGTGTGGCTAGACTTCTCCGACCCCAAATGGGACCGTGCTCGGAACCAACTCCAGGGTTTAGTTGACCATTGCTTGGACCCGTCGTTGCAGAGGAGGAGGCTCGGGCTCGGCTCTTATCGAGAACAAACCGGGCATTATCATGCTGACATCTCTCTAAGGGTCCGCTCTAAGCCTGCGTCTCGCCAATAGGGCTCTTTAGTATTCTCCGCCGTTGTTCACGTATTTTGTATTTTTAGGGCATAATACATAAGCTTTTAATTTTGATTTTTGCTTTCTCTTTTTTTTTTTTGCTTATCTCTGGACTACTTCCAACGGGTAGATTCCAGCTCTGTTCACACCATGCAAAGATAAATCTTTATTTGGCCAACGCATGTTTCCCTTTAACTTGTAGTGTGGTCAAAACATTCCTTAGGGAGGGTCCACTTCCAATGGGTGGATTCTGACTTCGCCTTTAGTTTAAAGTGTTCCTTCGGGGGTCCGCCAGTTATTCGTTGGTCGTATGCCCCCAGCTCGTTCTTCGCACGTTTTCTCGGGTCGTCGATGGGCGACGTGAGTCCCAGAGTGCGAGCAATTTCGAGGTCTGCTGGCAAGTTTTGGCTTTGC
>JXTB01000644.1:55251-90268 GCA_002914805.1 Parasponia andersonii
AGGGCTCTCATGGTGTCTTCCACCCACTGCCCCCCTGGTTTGGAAAGGTCTCGACTGGCTTTGGCTTTGCCGTTCCCCCTGCATTCGTGTCCCGGACGGGGCGGGAGCTTCTTCCTGCGGTTGGCTTCCGAATTCCTGCTGGATTTCTTCGTCGAAATCTTCCCTCCGCTGGGTCCTATCTTCACTAGCCAGCAGACCCTCAAGGCGAGCATTATCTCTGCGCACCTCTGCGACCTCGTCCCTCAAACCCAGGACGACCTCATGGGCCCTCTCTACCTTTCCGTTTGTTTCCGCCAGGGCGGCGAGCACCTGATCCAGCTTCTGTCCCAGATTCGGTCGTTCCTCTCGGGAGCTTCCTTCGGTATCAGGACGGGTACTCCTAGTCGTCATTCTTGAAGGTGCCATCGGACGTTGTATGGCTTTTGTGTTCGGGGAGGGCGCAGTTGCGAGCTTCTCGCTCTCTTCCCCACGCTCAACCGTTTCCCACAGACGGCGCCAAACTGTTGGAGCGGTTTCTCACCAGTTGTCCACGTGTCTTGAACTGCTGATGCTGGATTCTCCAACTGTTCACATGTCCTTGCTGTCTCAAAACTCTCTGAACTCTAAGCAAGATCGGAGAGACGGGGGTAGCTACCTGCAAAGACTCTCTGATGCTTAAGTCAGTGGTTTTTCTTTGCGTTTTGGTAGCAAGGAGAAAAATATATCAGTCTCCATATCTATCTCTTTGTTGTGTGTTTCTTTTTTTTCTTTTGCTCTCTGACTGTTTTATGTTTTCCAATTTTTTTTTTTTGTGTGAAACCCCCCTTTTTAGGAACGCGTAGTTTCAATATATGTAGTTCTCGGATAGTCAATTACCTAGTTCTCTCTCTTTTCTTTTAAAAAGGGATCAGTACCTTTCACCTCAAGATCTTTTTTAACCATGACGGGCTGAGATTTCTGTGACCTCTTCTGTGCTACCGGGGCTTGATTTTCGCCACCTCCTACGGCTTCAATCTGTCAGGAGCAAGATTTGGGCAAATCGCCGTTCTGTCAGGACGGTTTGTCCCTGCGCGCGCACCTACCCAGAAACGCATTAAATGCTCTGTCTGGGTCTGGAGTCGTGGGGCTGCTCTCCATCGCATCCAGTCTGAAGACCCTTGGGGCTTCTGACCCCTACGACTGTTGAGGTAAGGGTCGCTGTTCCTAGACAGCAGATCCTTGGGGCCTCAGACCGCCAGCTGTCGTGGTTGGAGTCTGACTGGCTGAAGCGTTTGGGATCAGTGGTGGATTCTGCCTTAAATTCGGAAGACCCAAAGGCCGATAGAGAGATCACGTGCGATCCGCGTGGCCCTTCTCGTGGTGCAAGGTTCAGGAATGGGCCCCACACTATGAATGAAAATTAAGAAGAAAAAAAACATTTTATTAGAATATGATATTTGAAAGTTCAGAACAACTCTCGAATATTCTGAAGTCATGGACCAAGTAGAATTTAAATCATCTATTATTTTTCAGATAAAAAAAATGAGTAATTCTTCAATCTTGGACTTTCAACTCGAATATAGAGATAGTTCATATTGGTTTTTATTTTGAAAGTTTCCTAAATTGACGCGCGAATTATGTTTATTATGTTTTTGTTTAAGTTTTATTTTATGAATTCTCAGTTGTCTCCTTATACTACCCCACCATGATTTATAACAATATTGTTTTCTTGTTCTTTTTCTTTTTTTTTTTTTTTTTTGAGGGAAAATAACAACATTGTTAAGAGACCAAAAAAATATAGATGTGAGTCGAAAAAGGGGGGGAAAAAAAATGCAATAGAAAGTAGTAAACTGGACATCTGAAAGTTCGAAGTCAAAACTACGAAAAAAGGCAAAAAAGGAGGGAGGTGGATTCCGCATAGAAAATCAATATAGATGTGAGTCGAAAAGGGGAAAAAAAAAAAATGCAATAGAAAGTAGTAAACCGGACATCTCATAGTTCAAAATCAAAACTATGAAATAAGGAAAAAAAAGAAGGGGGTGGATTCCGCGTAGAAAATCAACATGTTTCAAAATTTAGGTCTAAAGCAATTATAAATCCATGATTCACGAGCTAGATGTCCGTCAACTGCAAATGATCTAAATTAAATTTAATTTAAATGTAGTCTTTTAGCGGAACAATATCTAATTCACCGTTTTACTCCCCCCAAAAAAATATTATTCACGGTGTAATTTTGATGTCGCTTATTGGGAAAATGGATGAGAAAATAAATGTCGTTTAGGAACAGAGCCATTGTGTTAAATTTGCTATCCTTAAATTGCATACGGTATTGTATATACTTTTACTGTCATTTGTTTGAACTAACGACACGTACTTGCACTTTTGGAATTTTCTGTCCTTAAAACGATAATGAATATATGTAGTTTCATAAGTTTGCTCTCGTTTATTGAGTCTACTGTCGTTTATCATCTAGAAATTTGCTGTTTATAACGAAAACGACACGTAGCTCGCACCTCAAAGATTTGTTGTTTTCATTCTGTTTGACATTTAAAACGACGTACCTTTTTTTTTTCTTTTTTTTTTTTCATTTTTGGAGGATAGAGCTTTTCTAAAAATAGTGGAAAAGTTTTATTTTACTTTTAATTTAGAAACCTTTTGTAGTTCATCGAAGTTGGTCAAATTAAGTTGGCAGGCAAGATTAATATGTTTGTTTTAAGAGACAAATTAGTAGTATTTTTCCTTTTTTTTTTTTTTTGAACAAAAAATTGCAGTATATTTACACTACTTTTGCTAAACCATTTTCATATTCTTGTAATTTTTTTTTAAGGACATATAAAGGTTATAAGTTTTTGCTCTTCTATTCAACAACATCCCTTATATTTTGTTTCATAAAAAAATATATTCGTTTACTGTTTTTATTATTATTATTTTTTATAATCATTTCCTAGTACATTATATAGACGAAAGCTTTGATTTTGACCAAGGTTTTTATGTGAAAATAGAGCTTTTGCCGCTTGGAGCCAAATCCAATATAAGACCATCGAAAAGGAAAAAGACAAAAAAAAAACATGCATCTTTTCAACCACTGTCAAATCAAATAACGGCTAAAAATATACATTATATGATATGACGTTGGGAATATTGTCTGTCTTCCACATTATTCCTTGCGTCTTCTTCGCCTCCCTCTATGATTTCTATCCTATTGCCTAAAAACTTTTATGGGATTATAGCATTTCTAACCATTATTCCAATTCCTCCAAGTAAGGTAGATTATTTTATTTTGATCTATTGTGTTTTCTGGTTTCCCGATCTTCTGTAATGAGATGTTTATAGCATAATAAGAAAATCATCTGGGTTGTTTTTAAAATAAAAAGTGCAACCAAAAGATTGAAGATTCAATCCACAAAAAAAAGGGTTTTGTGGTCATTATATAGAGATCTTTTGTATTGAAAAGATTGATGATTTACAGTGGGGAAGATTATAAAGATGATTTAATAATTAATTCGAAATTTTGGGAATTTGAAAGTCTATGATGGGTTTTTGATCTTCTCCTCTCTCATGCTTCTTTTTTCTTTTTCCTTTTTTTTTTTTTTTCTCAAAAGGTTATCTATTGTAAGGCTGATGACTGATTGAACTTGATATCAGCAAAGGGGAAGCAAAAGCTATTGTTTTGGATGCTTGGTTGTCAGAAAATGCCAGCACTTTTCATGAAGAAAAGTTCAACGGCTGAATTGGAGACTTTTTATCCAGTTAGACCAGAGTGCAAGGAAGATATACCCAAAACCCGTTTTAAGCTCAGGGTATGCATATTACTTTCCTCACTACCTTTGTCTCACTTTTTAAACTTCTGGGTTTTCCTTCCTTCTATGGTAGAATTAGATTCTTAACCAACAAGAACTGGAAGGGATATCTTTTGTACTTGGGATACTGAGACTTATGAGAGTATCTTGATATTATAAAAGTTGGGACTTTGTTGGTTTATGCAATGCTGTTTTGATAAATACTGAGATGGATGTGCAGCTTGCTTATATTAGATATGCATTCTGTTTATACTTACTTTCACAGGCAGGGAAAACTCTGAGTGCAAGAAGATGGCAAGCTGCCTTCTCTGAAGATGGTCATCTGGATATAGCGAAAGTGCTTAGACGGATCCAAAGAGGGGTAACCTTCTTTACGAGGAGTAAACTTCTTATTGTGGTTGGCCGAGAATTAAAACCACTATACTAGAGTTTCAGGCTATTAAATTGTGTAATGTGACTTTCTATGCCAGGGTGTTCATCCTTCAATTAAAGGGGTGGTCTGGGAATTCTTGTTAGGTTGTTATGATCCAAACAGCACCTATGAAGAACGAAATATTCTCAGGCAGCACCGGAGGTAAGGTATTTGTTGAACCGTAATTTAATATTAAAAAGATGCTCCAACCACCTCTAGACGCCTTTTTCCTCCTTTTAGTTCGTGCCTCATACTTGTGACTGAACTTGGTTTTTAATGAGAATCAACGCTCTGAGGCTGGAGCCAGGACCTGATTGAAGCCCTGAGCTTGGGATTAGTTTTTCGATATTCAACTTAGGATCAAGTACAGTTTAAATGATGTTCTTTTCTTTTTATCTTGGTAGAGGGGGAGGTGGGGTGGGGAAAGAGTCGATACTATGCTGGAATTGTAAGGCTGTTGAAGGGGGTTGATTATGGGGTGATTTGGTTTGAATAGAAATGCCTTAATGCTTGTAAACTCAAGTGACAGCTTTGTCTTCAGAAAATTTTGTAGATGCTTGCTTTTCTTGCATGCTGAGGTCTTTTTATACTTCCTCTGCTGTGCATTTGGGTTCGGGACTTTCTCCTTTCCAGACCTTAATAGACTATTTCTCTACCATAACGAAACAATCTTGATATCATCTAAGGATTGAACATCTTCTTTCCTTGAATTTATGTTCTGCATATTTATCCTCATTTTTTTTTCTCTAATATGCCATGTTATCAATGGGCTAAAAAGCAGCCTTCTTCTTTTCCCTTTAATACCACATTGACCATTTTAGGGAGCAGTATTACTCATGGAAAGCTGAATGTCAAAAGATGGTTCCAGTTATTGGTAGTGGAAAGTTTATCACCGCAGCTATCATCACCGACAGTGGACAACCTATGGAAGAATCAACAGATGAGGATGTGAGGGATAATGGAGTTATGTCTACATCTTCTATCAATTCAGACAAAAAGGTGATTCAGTGGAAGCTTTTATTGCATCAAATAGGTATGCATGTATTACATAAGTATTCTTTTAGGGCTTTTAGAACATAACTTACCCAATTAATACCTCACTTGTCCAAACAGAGTTCTGCTTACTCTTTTTCACTGCTTGTGTTTTATGAAATTGGTCAACATGTGTGCCTTGATGCACAATGAGCAAGCTAAATGGATGTTGATGTGGTATTCTAGTTTATGAGTGTATAACCAGGGCTTATTACATGAATGAATTACTGCATTGATATTCTATAAAAATAAGTTGCAAAGAGAGCTAAATTGGATTCATTTGTATCTTTATTGTTGTTTCTTTGAATTCCATAATCGTTACCAGTGGTTAACTTGACTGTTGGAATTTGGCATTGTAGGTCTGGATGTAGTTCGCACAGATCGAGCACTTGTCTTTTATCAGAGTGAAGCTAATCAAGCTAAACTTTGGGATATTCTGTCTGTTTATGCATGGTTGGACAATGATATTGGTTACGTTCAAGGTCTGGTTGCTATGAATCACTCTCTCAGAATCTAACAGCAATTGTGAGAGACAGCTATGATTGGTTTCTTTTTGAGCAGGAATGAATGATATATGCTCGCCAATGGTTATTCTTCTTTACGATGAAGCAGATGCATTTTGGTGTTTTGAACGGGCAATGCGAAGGCTGGTATTTCTTTATCTACCCTATCATTGTGCACTGCTGGATTTTATGTTGGAATATAGCAAGACTGGCTATCCGTTTTAGCATTCATCTCCATGCTTTACATTTGAATCCTCCAAACTCTTAATTTTTTTGACTCTTTTCTTTAGATGACTAAATACTTACATAATTGAAGCTGCTTCTTATATATGCATTTTAGGGTGAAAATTCAAACTTCTGCCTTTGTTTTGATAACAGAGGGAAAATTTTAGGTGCAGCTCAAGTTCAATAGGTGTGCAAGCTCAGTTGGGTACACTTTCCCAAATAATCAAAGCAATAGATCCTAAGCTTCATCAACACCTTGGTACATATTCCTGTTCCTCTTTTTTTTCGAGTATAGTCTCCTAAAGTTGTTTTTAATTGGGATTAGTGGCTAATTAAGGAATTTTCTGACTAAAAAAGAGGTTGGAAGGTGAAAATTAATGAGATAGGCATAACTGATATCCCTTCGAAGGGGACTTTCATGGCATTTTTGCCAATTAAACTACTGTAAGAATTAATTTGATTCCTAGTTCTGTCTTTAGATCAGTTAACTAGGAACTTCGCCAGTCTTTTTGGATTTGACCATTAGGCCTTCAAGAATTCTGTGGCATCCCAAAATAAAGAAGTATTTAGAAACAATGCTTGTGTATAAAGATGTGTGGAAAAATATAATGACCAGTGGTGCTTGAATTTGACAGAGGATCTGGATGGTGGGGAGTATTTATTTGCATTTCGCATGCTGATGGTGCTTTTCCGGAGAGAGTTTTCCTTTATTGATGCATTGTATCTTTGGGAGGTAAGAAGGAGCTATTGTACTATTTCTCACTTCTCAGTTCCCCCAGTGATGGTTTTATTATTAATTTTCATTGATAGCTTAACTAGTACCTTTAAGTTGAAAAAAAAAAAAAAAAAAAAAAACCGAAAGAATCTTGGGGTAATTAATTAATTGGGATCCCTATTCCTTTCATGCGCAATCTCAGTTTAAGACAGTAATATAGATTGATTTCAGCTGATGTGGGCCATGGAATACAACCCAAACATTTTCTCATTGTACGAGAGTGCAATTGCCGGTTCAGATAGCAGCACTGCAGCTAAAGTAGATGACAAAGTGCTAAAGCAATGTGGCAAGTTTGAGAGGAAAAATGTCAAGACTGGATGTACAGATCCACATAGTGCACTTGCTGTTTTCCTTGTTGCTAGTGTTCTTGAGACTAAAAATAAGAAGCTTTTGAAGGAGGCAAAGGGTCTGGATGATGTCGTCCAGGTCTCTCTCTTTCTCTCGCTTCGTCTTAGTTTTGAATTCACATGTTGCTTTGCTTGCATCGCCATTCAGCTCACACTTTCCAACTTTGTCTCAGATCTTAGGTGACATTACTGGAAATCTTGATGCAAAAAAGGCGTGCAACGAGGCATTGAAGATTCATAAGAAGTACCTGAAAAAGGTTGACATTTTTTAGCCTTCTGTCATGTTTTTGTTTCATCTGTCTTCTTAGCATATGGTGTAAACTTGTGCAAATAATCCCAACATATTTATTGTTCTCCAAAACAGTTTATCAACATAAGCAAGAGATGGTTAGTTGTAGTTTAGATATCTGAATGATCTTTTTTCTTGGCTGTTTATTATGGCTGCAGACTCAGAAGACGTAGCTACCTAGCTACCTAGAGAGCTATCAATCTGTTTCGTGGACTATGGCACCCAAATGGTGGTGGAAGTCTTTTGTGACTGCTTCAATTTGCTGAAGTAACCACTTCTCTATCCCTTGGATTTTGTAATTTTTTTCAAACGATCCGTCTCGCTCTCTAGAATTTTTGCCCACAAATTAACGGTTTTGATCCGTTTTACTTGTGTTCTGTATAGATAATTTTGATCAAAATTGATTTGCAGCGTTATTAGCTTCATCATTTTGTAACTAAAAGCCTTTTATGAGACTTAACCATTGTTTAAGTGATTCTTTATTAAGCTGCATCATTGTTGTTACGACGGGTCATAATTAAGATGACTAGTTCTACCAAAATCATATTGAAAAGTGGTCCTATTTGGGGATCAGATTGATCCTAGACTGTCCAAATCTCGATAAAAGGACATGGATATGACTAACTTAGGGAAAACTGACTTTTTTTCACATTTTTAAGATTGTCAAAACGATCATGGTCAAAAATTTTTTGACTGTGAGAAAAAATCTTAAATAATGATTTTTTCGTGGTCAGAAAGTTCTGTGGCCAAAAAAATTACTGATACTCCTAAATATGTTACTTTTAGAAAATTGCATAAAAGAGTCACATTGGCCCAAATTAACACGTCCTTTTCTCCCAAATCTCTTCTGAGTTTGGGGCCTGTTGTCCGGTGTTGATTGGCCCACATAAAACAGGCTGAAAGGCCCAGCTACAATCTTCACATTAAAAAAAAATGATGTTGAATTTTACGCTTTGAAAATTTAAATTTAATTCACTGTTGAAGTAGGACTAATATGCCCTCACCTTCACTCGAAATGAAGAAATGTAGAGGCTTGGTACTATAGTAACAAATTAAGGACTAATAATACTATGGACCTAATTTGTTTATCAACAACTTATTTTGCATTTAACTTCTTAATTTCCAATTAATCAAATAATACTTGTATCACTTGCCTCAAAAAGAAAAAAGGTGTATAACTTACTTAAATAATCCAAGTATAACAAGTTTAACTATCACATCACGTACTCCCTAAGAAGTTGTCGAAGTAGCAAGGCTTCTATCTTAAGATTTCTTACTTAGGAAGGATGAGGTTAACTCACTAGGATCTTATCCGTTTTTTTTATTACAAAAAAAAAAAACTATCGCTTGTAATAAAAAAAACTATCGCATCACGTCATAAAACTTATATAATTTCACATATAATATTGACTATTTCTAAATTGGTTTCGTTACATTTTCTTTTATTTGCATACACTTTGATTTTTGATATAATTTAGTGTTATTGGTAGCAAATTTTATTTTTCATTGCTTTATCAATTGAAAAAACAGGTATAGAGAGAGAGAGAGATCAAACTAAAGGACTTTTTGAAAAATAAAAAATAATCATGACCCAAAACTTGAAGAATAATGTCTTTTCAAAGAGTTTAAGGGCCAAGTATACCAGAAAACACGGTCATGTCATTTAGTTCTCAACTTAAAATGAGCAACTAGTTCCGGATCTTCACATATTTTTCCCTTCTTTTGTTTCCATTCTCATCTTGCTGCATTTTCTTTTTCCCCAAAGTATGATGTTTAAGAACTACGTATCAAGTTATGTTCCAAACCTTTCTTTCCTTTTTTCCCCCCTTCTTTAACGATTGCTGAAAACTGTAATTTATGAAGCAATGTTGTTAACAACAAAATTGGTTTGTTGTTTATTTATTTGGATCATATAACTAGTGAGCTAGCTGATTCATTATCACGTAAAAAATGGAAAGTTAACGCCATTATTATGATAGGCAGGTTATTTTGAAGGTTATTTTTATGGTTGAAAAATCGACAAGGCCTTTTATTAATCTTTTCGTTAACAACTTTATTTGCCTTTTCTTTTTTCTTTTTTCACACACACACACATATGTATATGTATGTATATATAATATGTACTAATTAGTATAAGTTGTAACATATATTATATATGATATATACGTATATGCATGCAGAATAAGAAGAGGAAAAATGGGGGAGCATGTATTCAGTTCAGCATTGGAAGGAATGAAGCTTGTTAAATGCGAAGAGGGACAGTTGCTTACAAAGCCTTTCTTGGATGTATGCAAAAACTTATTACCTGTTTTAGGTACATATCTACATATTTTCTTCACTATTAATTTTCAGCTAAATGGTTGGTTTAATTACTATTGAATATCGGTTGTTCTTTTTTTTTTTGCTGAATAGTTGAATATAGAGTTGATGTAGGCTCCAGGTTTTGATTGATGCCTCTCAAGAACCAAAATAAATAAATAACTAAATAAGACGGAAGAGATGCTATGATTTACCTTCTCTCTTGCTTGGTACACATTTTGGTGCATCACATAATATGATTGTAGGAACATGATTATACATATTGTTTCAGACAAGTTTGGAGCAGCATTGGCACCTGTAAAATCCGATGTGGGCAATAACATACAGGTAACAATTAAGATATATTTATGTATTTCATGTTTAGTTTATATACTAATTGGGAGTTGTTTATCAATTGATTGAGTTATTTGGCACCCTTAATTCATTTCAATAAAAAAGTACATTGGCAACTATTTATAACTAGTTGTTAATGAAGAAATCGTTTGATGATGTGCTCATTTTATTCAGTTTTAATTATTATTGTTGCAGAGATTAGAGTCCAAGTATTTGTCCAACCCATCAGAATTCAAGCTCTTGTACAGTCTAGTCCGATCAGAGATTGAAGCTAAGACAGCCAAAGCTTCGTCTAGTTGTGCAAATGCTCTGCTTTGGTTAACAAGGCATGTAATTTTGAGACATGTATTTCATAATATAAGCAATTCTTTTATGTAACTAATTTAGACAAAGAAATGAAAATGAATTTATCAGGGCCATGGACTACGTGGTGGAACTGTTTCGCAACCTACAAGCACATCAAGACTGGACAATGTCACAAGCTTGTAATGCTTCTTACAACAAGACATTGAAAAAATGGCATAGCTGGCTTATAAGCTCAAGTTTCAGCGTAACTATAATTATATAGTTCCACTCTCTATTAAAACCTTATACGTGTGTGTATATATATATGTCATGTAATCTAAGTTCTAATATGGGTGCATGATAAAATATAGGTGGCAATGAAGCTTGCTCCTGAGAGAAAGAAATTCATGGAGATACTAGGTGGGCCCAATAATATTGATTCGGACATTGAGAAATTCTGCACCAACTTTTCTTCACTTCTCGAAGAGAATCACAAATTCTTGGTGAGTTAGTAATATATATAAGTTGTCAGTCTAATTTGTATTTTAAAAAAAAAGATTGTCAATCTAATCCGGTATTTTTTTTTATCTATGTGTATATAAATATATGTATGAACACTAATTCAAATAGGTTTTTTTTTTTTTTACTTATACATAAGTATCATCTTAGTCATTTAAAATTTATTGTGCACATTTTTTCCGGTAGAAAATAAGAGAAAGAAATAACATTAATGATATATATCTTTTTGTGCACATTATTATAGCCATTAGATCATTTTTAAATGATGATCCAACGATTAGAAAAAAAATACATATATATACATAACAAAATATACTTTTTGAATTCACAACTTATATATATATATATATTAATGTCACACATGTATACCTACGTATACATGCGTGACATTAATATGACATGTTAAATTTCTTATTTTTGTTTTAAGCTAGAGACATGAACATTAGCATGTGACATGTAACATGTTAGATCTGTTATAATACAGAAGTTTAATATACAAACTCTTGAGTCTTGATTTAAAAAAAAAAAAAAAAAAAGCACAAGAAATTAAACAAACTCAGAGGTTTAAATGTTGTTGCAGGCCAGTGTTGGAATGGACAGTGTAAAGGCTTCTTAAAGAGCAATAAATGTGTGTTTATTACTTCAAGTTGCGTGTTCTATATCCATTTTTTTTAAAAGAATTTTTGTGTTATAATCTTTGATGGGATTTGCGTAATTGTAAGCATTATTGGGAACAACAAGCATTTGGCTTACTTGTTCTATATGATATGTTTTCCCTTTTCATGCTTGATATGGTGAAATTGTCAGCTACTATTAATGGACTTGTTATACTTTTTTCTCTATTTAAAACTACCATTAATGGAGTTTTGTTTAGACTCAATTACCTCTTTTTTCTTGTACTGACAAGTAAAGACAGAGCCTTGCAAATAATGGCTATCATAATTTTGGGCGATTTTTATTCCAAGGAAAAAAAGAGCTTGAATTGTCCTTAAAATGAGCTGACTTTGTTTTAATATTATATGCCTGCGCTAAGATTATAATTACCTATAATTACCTACGAATTGAACTGACATTACTAAACGAGCAAGGGAGGAACATAAAAAGACGAGTTATCCCCCTAGAGAGTTCAATTTATATGCCCATAATAATCTTGCTAAATGGGCTCTCACTTGCAATCTCTCTTCCTCCCGCAGTTTTTTGTAACAGTTCAGAATGGGTCACTGTTTTTCGATGATTNAAAAGTTTTAATTTTCATGGTAACCATTACCAAACAGGTCTTTTAACCATGAAAGCCAACAAAAAAGTCCATAAAAACAGAGTGATTTTTTAAATTAAAAAATTAACATGGAAAATTATTATAAAACAAACGACATATCAATGTAAAAGAAATAAATATGTCTAATAAAGAAGAGCTATAGTTTCATATATTCAATAGAATGTTACCATATTGCGTGTATTGAAAGAAAATGGGCATTTCTTTTTTTATCTTTCCTTGTTATTATGCAATATTGAACGAAATTAGTATGTAATTAGTCTTTTGACTATCTTGTTAATTGGTAAATGGTTGTTTTTACTACGAAGTTTACGAACAACAAGCTACAAGCAACATTTCCAGAGAATGAATATGAAGGAAAAAGAAAAAGTTATCGGACCATTCTGACTTATTTCAAATGTATATATATCTTCACACTTCATATATGTACTACAGTTTGAAAAAGGAATATAACAATTAGTATATATGCCTACCTAAATAAATAATACAATATATTAATTATGCGATAGGTCCTAATAATAAGGTCTATAACTCTATATCAATAGACGGTCCAGTTTAATTAAGAACTTATGAAATAGCGAAATTTTTTAATTAAAAATAATATAACTAATGGTATACACGAATTATTTATCCTCATAAAAACAGAATACGATGGTTTAATTTAAGAATCGTACTCGCGTGTGTGTGTGTGTGTGTTTTTTTTTTTTTTTTGAAATTTTTGTTAAATAAAAGGGGTCAATCATTTCTCTTGTACGATGAATTATAGGAGCACTTACAACCATGCAAATGCATAAGCCAGCAAAAGTAACATAATTTTGAACCTCATAAAATGACCCGTTAAAACCTTTGCTATATTTAGCATATCTTAATTTTCCATACTTTCCCGACACCGATTTTATAGATGGCATTTATGGCTTTGGTTAATTGGTAAGACCAAAACACAAAGCACTGCCATTAGATCGACGAAATCAACGATAACTCATCTTTAAACAGCTTGTTAGTTCAGCCTTTTCTTTGACGCATTTTTCTCAAAAACTCTCTCTTTCAGTTTTCCATCAACCCCTTCCTCTCTCTTCCTATTGCTAGTCACACAACTTTTCTCATCAATATTTTTACATATTGATGATCAAAAAAAGAAAGTGAAATGAAATGTATGCGAAATGCAAATCACGAGAATTCTCAAGAATTCTTGTCCTAATTCAACCTTATATGGGTCTCTAAATTTTGACTCGCATCAAATTCTCCCGTGGAAAAAATGATGCATATGTAGTAGATTATCAACGCCAATGGTGATCTGACCATCTAGTAGCTAGTCTTGTTAATTTTCTTCGTTTTCAGATTTAAGAGGCAAAATCTTCATCTCCATTACCTCTTCCAAAAAGGCTATCATCCAAATAGAGTGGCGGAACAATTATCATATTTTGTTTGATCTCATACCAAAATAAATAATAATAATAATAATGTCAAACAACAATAAGATGAAGGGCTTATTAAAAGGCCTAAGATACATCTCTCAGATATTTGGTACGTACTTGTTTTTATCAGAACCACACAATTCTTCTGCCAAAAAAAAAAAAAAAATCATTGTTCTTATTTATTATTCTGTACTGAGGGAGAATTCCTAACTATTATCTTATATACATTTATGTAATATTGCAGATAATGAAAAAGAGCCAGAAATGCAGATCGGTTATCCCACTGATGTAAAGCACGTGGCCCATATAGGATGGGATGGTCCATCTGTAAATTCTCCTAGCTGGGTAAATATAATTTTCTTGATTCCATTTCAATTTTTAATAAATTGAACAATATTGACTTCTTAAATTTAGTTACTTATGCATGCATGCATGGCAAAGAAACCAAGATGGAATTTTCTTGAACCCTAAACAAACAAATACTCATCTCTCTTTCTTTTTTTTTTTTTTTGGTGCTTGTAAAGTACCTTTGATGAGAATTAAAGCCTCACTTAGGTCACCATATCTTGCAGATGAACGAATTTAAATCTCCGGCTTTCGCATCGGCGCCTTTGAATCATAACGGCGATGTTAGCAATGGTGGTTCTTCTGTCAAATGGGCCAACGAAGGTAACTATACTATTTTGTTTTTTCGAACAGGAAAAGGCTTTCTTAATTTCTTTCTTTTGTTATAAGTGTTACTTGTAATGATCCTAGTTGTGCCCAATTCTCCGGCGAGGGACTTGCCTGAATTGCCAAGGTCATCAAGACGTCAGCAAACGGCACCAGGTGGCTCCGGCGCCAGCGGCGTAGCCGAGTCTCCGACAAGGGAAAAATCGGAGAAGACAAGGCAGCGGCGTTCTTCGAAGCATTCAAGTCGGGACTCGACAGATAGTCCGAGACAGAGCCGTCGATCATCGGATTCGAACTTAGGAGTTGAATCTCCGGAGAGAAAAGTGGAATCTCCCTCGAGAAACTTGCCGGAGATTCCCAAGAAAAGCCGCCGGAAGAAATCCAAAGAGTCGAATAGTACTAATAACGGTGGTGGAGGAGGAGGGTCATCAAGATCAAGATTGAAAGCACAAGCTTATTCACAAGCAGATCAATTCATGGCACCGTATTCGGATCCTGGACCCGGGCCCGGGCCCGGGCCCGGCTTGGTTTCCAAATCCAAAGACAGTGACCTTAATCGTCAAAAACCAATATTCGATGAAGCTGAGGAGATCAAGGGATTAATTACATGAATGGACCTCTTTTCTAAGTTTACTTGTGTGTTATTTGGTAGCCTTTAGAAATTTCTATTAGTTTAAAGAAGAAAAAAGAAGCAAAAAGACCAAAAGTTTCATCCCTTTCTTTATATAGCTTGTACTATATATTAACTCCTACTCTCTAGTTTTTATCTTATGGTATTCATGTGGGATGAAATTTGGGGAAAGAAAATGAATAAACAACACAAATTCAATTTAAGAAAAGGGGCAATTCTATTAGATGAAAAAGACTTTCTTTTTTATTGGAATGTGGATTTGAATAGAGAAATAACTAAAGAAAGAAGTATTTGCCATATATTAAGGGTTGCTGAATTATTTGCCATTTATTATGCGTTGTCAAATCACCTTGATAGAGATACGCTCAGGGTTTCATTCAAATTCAGGCAATGTTTTCTGTCAAATTCCAATACAACTTTTTTAGCTGTCATAGTCTATACTAGCGTAGAAGTGTTTAGTCTGATAGACTATTACTATCCTAGTACCAAGAACTGATATGCTTAGAGTTCTCTTCATGATTCCAGATAAAAAAATTTTCTCAAATAGTAAAACAGACAAAGCATATTTGATTTTGCAAACAGTTCTTTTCTTGGCAGTCTCAACTTTCTTACCTCCCTGAAGATTTTCATGAATTCCCAGAGGTACTTTTTTACCTTTTGCTTTTTTATTTCAAAAGAAAAAAAAGCAGAGAAAAAGCACTTATTCACATATATTTTCAAGAAAAAAAAAATAAAAAATAGAGAGTGCATCAAACAACTGGCAAAAATTAAGAACAAGGCACAAAAACAGTCTAGAGCAACAAAAAGTTATGGATGAGAAAGGAAAGAAATTATCATGACTGTGAATGATTGATTTGTATGCTTTTCCCATTAAAACGAAGGCAATAATTACATATTTTCTCTCCCTAACACCATAGTCCATGGACATGATCCAAAACCCCATTTCCAAAATCACTATAGCCTGTTCTTTTTTGTTTTTGTTAGACCTAATATACTCATTTTAACAGCCTAAAACCATACCCAAACAAACAAACAAAGTTCACTCCTAAAAATTAAGTGGACAAAAACAGAACCAAAAACTCTATAACCATACTAATAATCACCATGAGAGGAAAAACCTGCGTTGAGGAGCTTCGGTCAATGGCCCCCGCATTGGGTCTCTGTGTTTCTCTAGTCAACTTAAGTTTCCCCAAACAGCCATTGCTGCTCTTGGCAGAGCACAAGCAGAGTTTCGGGTTTCCTCCCAACTTGAGCTTCAGGCCAATTCTAGAGGAGAAGTTTCGAGGAAAAGAGACTTTACCACTCAATCTATTGTTCTCGAGATTGATTTCATTAACAGAATCCAAAAGCCAAAACTCTTCAGGAACTGACCCTTCAAGCTTGTTGTTGTCAAGCCCCAAATAGCACAGATTTCTCAGATGTACCGCCATGGAAGCGGGAATAGGACCTTCCAATCCCATATCTGAAAACCCAATTCGAAGAACTCCACCTAGATTCTTCCACATGTCCGGAAGCTTCCCACCAAGATGGTTTCCGCTCAAGTAGACATCTCTTAGTTTGGGCATTTCGGCTAAAAACAGAGGAACCCCAAAGTTACCGAAACGATTGAAGCTCAAGTCCAGGAACTCCAGTTTCTGCAAAGCTCTAAAACTCTCTGGGATTTTCCCAGAAAATCTATTGGAGCTCAAGTCGAGCTTCATAAGTTCCGAGAGGTTAGCCATGGAAGAAGGGACATCACCTTCAAACGAGTTCTGACTCAGATCAAGAATCTTCAGTTTCTTCAACTTGGACAAATCAATATCGTCCGTTTTCCCGCTCAGTCGGTTTCTGGAGAGAGTCAACTCTTCCAGGTTGACCAAATCACCAACTCCGTCTGGGATTTCCCCTGAAATGCCATTGCCAGTCAGAACAACTCTCCTTAAGCTCGAAAAGTTACGGATTAGGCCACTTATGGTCGCAACAAACGACGGGTTTTCGACGAAAACGACCTCTTCCAGGCTCGACCCGAAGCTGGGCCCAACGTCGGGCACCGAAACGGGAGCGTTCTTAAAGCATTTGTAGAAGAAAAGCTTGCGGAGATACTTGAAGGATGTGAACAGAACGGGGTTGAGCGTGGAGTTGGGCGAGCAGGGCGGGCTCGTTGCGAAGTCCGAGTCGTATCCGAAACTCAGTTCGGTGATGTGAGCCGAATCGGGGGAAGAGACGTCGCCGGACTCGGAAAAGTACTCGCAAACGACACCGTTCGGGGAGTAGGAGCAGAGGTCGTCGGCGAACTGAGAGCGCCAAGGAATGTCCGAGTTGATGGAGTCGAGTACCCGGTACACCGATTCCTGCTCCGCCGAGTCGAGAAGGGGCTGCTGGCGCGAAATGGCGATGGCAGAGAAGAAGAAGAAGAAGAAGAAGAAGAGAGCCCAAGTGGGAGATGAATGAAACAGAGCCATGGATGGAGTTTGGAGCGAGTATGGAGTGGAGCTTTGGGTTTTGATAAGAGAGAGAGGAGAAGGTGTATATTAATGGAGATGGGATATTGGGTTATGGAGAGGACGGAAACTATGGTGGGCTTGGTTGTGTCAGGCTAAAATGTTGAGAGAGAGAGAGAGAGAGACTTGGTTAGCATGACCAAACACAATGGCTGTGCTGGGTCATGGACTCTCATGACTCGCTCATCTGGTAAAATAAATGAAGACGCTTTGTATGCGTGTGTGAGCCTGTGACTGCGAGGACCATTTTTGTTACTGATGACCACTTTTCAAAATTGAAACTTTTAATAAAAATTGTCATATTCTACAGTGGTCAAACCACCCATCCTACCCTTCTGCTTTTTTTTCTTCTTTTAACTTTTTATCCTCCAATTCAATTGGAGGATGGAGTTTTTTTTTTTATTTAGTTTTTTTCACTTTGTAGAGTATTTTACTGAATTATTAAAAGTTCCGTTCCTTTTATGAATCACGAATCACTAAGAGAGTTCCTTTGTTGGACAAACAGAACCAAAAAAAAAAAAAAAGTAACATATGTAGCATTTTATTGATGTCAGTCTCAAATGCTCACTTGGGTGTCAAAAAGCACTAAAAATTATAACACCAAAGTTTATTTATCTGATGATAATTTGTTGAACATATAACCACATTGTACAATTTTTATTATAATTTTTTTTCCAAACGAAACAATTAGTACATTCATACATTGTTCAAATACGAACATGAAACAAAATCCTAATACAAATCAAGTTGTTTTATAATCGGTAAAAAAGAGGAAGGGTATTATGGTCTTTACATGCTGGTCTGTAGAGTTTCAGAAACATGGCGGTGAAGCACAAAATGTCGGGGCCATTAAGAAAACAGTGGGTCAGGCGCACACCCAGACCCAGACACAGCAGAGCTGCAGCCACATTTTACGGTAAACATCGAACACGTAAACCCACCTAAACGGTTACGATCCCACTGTCCACCCCCAAAAGCGTTCGAACTCTAACCCAAATTTTTGTTTTTTAAAATATTTAAAAAAAAAAACAACTCTTTTGAACGGCGAAAAGAGCTCGGGGAGGAGAGTTTTGGCTTGGGGAAGTGGAAAAGGTAGCCGCCGGCGGAGCCGACAATAACCTGCGGAAAGTCGCAGCCGGGAGCCGACAGAGACGCGCCGCAGCCGCCGAGTTGCCGTCTCTGGCAGTCGCAGTGCCCATCGAAAGCGACGCCTAACTGATCCGAACGGAGCGAATTAGGTTCCGACGCGTGGATAGAAGTACGAAAGATCGTTACCGAAAATGACAGGGCATGCGAATTCCATTTCCGGGCGGGTCCGTTCTCCTCCAATTATAGTACGACGTGTGGGACACAGCCTGTATTGTACTTGTAGAGAGAAGAGAGAGAGAGAGAGAGAGAGAGTCTGTTGGACATTTTCTTTTTTTCTTTTTTTTCTTTTTTTTTTTTTTTTTTGTGGGACGTGGTTTTTTGCTACATGTTTTTGTTCCAGGAATGGAAGCAAAATAAAGGAAAAGAGTGTCACCTAATTCCAGACCAAAAGCAAAGCTTTTAAGCCCAGAAGCAACTTTTATTTTTATGTACAAGAAAAAAGGAAATATCATTAATTGAATGTTAAAGTTAGTTTCTCTCTTGGCTTTTGCTTTTTCCACTTAACTTGGGGCTAAGTCATCTGTAATTATGGAGGAACACTGCTCAACATCCTGACTCAATAATTGTTTGCTATTGTCACTCACACCCACAAGGCCACAAACCCTTTGTCTCTTAAGGGATAGTATACATGTCTCACAGCTATGGTTTAGGGTCAGCCCAAGTTGAGTTGTCTTTGGATGGGACTTCCACGCATAATTATATTACATAGCAGAAATGGGAATGTCCTAAATCAATTATCTTTCCTCGCCATTCTCAAAGTTGTGTTTCGGACTGGATAAGAAAGAAAGCCGTTATTTATATTTGATCTGGTTCGATGTTATCAATATTGTGTTGTTGTGATGTTTTTAGGTGTATTTTACTATTTTTATTTCAGTAAACTAGTACTTTATAGAAAAATTCTAAAGAGAATTGATGGATGTCTAAATTGTTATGTATTGCAAATTTACAAGTTATTTATCTAGCCAACTAGATTACGAGTATTTGACACAAATCATCAAACCCCGTAAATCGACAGAATCGCAACACACCAATCAGTTTATTTATTCATTCATTCATTTTTTCTTATGCGCTTTGATAGTAACTATCTTTATGGCTTAGACAATAACATGAGTAGTCATGTGAATTTTGCCTCCAACACACCTTATATCTTCAATTGTACATTATACTAGCCAAAATAAAACATGTATTGACATCTTACTATTTTAAAACAATGTTGTTCATTTTTATTTGGGATATTAATACTTTCCTGGTGTCAAGTTCATATTGTTGAGTTTCGTTTTCAAAGTTGCTCTTTTAGGCCATGTTTAATATATTGTATATAAACTATATATTATATTAATTAAACATAATATTGTATTTAACTGTGTTTTTGTATTGTATTATTTAATACAACACGAAAAATATTATTTAATACAACATAAAAAAATTATATTACATTACACTACATAATTTTAACTTTATCATATTATTGTACAATAGACTCTCTCCTTTCTCTATACTTGTTCATGAGTTTATTACCTTTCAACTCCACAACATATTTAATTTTTGAAAAAAATAAAGATATTAGTCTTATAGTTATACACCGAAGATCGCATGCTTGCAAATGACTCCCACCAATCCCTCGTTATGTATAATTCGAAGGCCAAACCGAAACTTAATTTGAAGAATTTCATAATAAATTTAGATATATAGAACTATAAAAGCCACAGAGAGGTAAGATATACTAAGGTTATAACACTAGTCATCTTGCTTCCCTATATGTTTCCACTTTCATACTTACCGATATCTCTTTTTAATGCTTAGAAAAAAAAAAATAAATACACAAGGAATAAAACAACAGCTATAATGGTGGTAAACATAGTTTGGTGGCAACTATATCACCCCGTTTATATGAATGGTCTTGATTTTGAATTTCTACTCCTGTTAAAAATATAAAATAAAATGAAGAAAACAAATATGATCGTACTGATTGGTTGAAAATTTTGATTAAAGTTATATCAAAATAGTTTACATAGGTTTTTAATCATAACGACGGTGAATAATTAAGCTTACTAATTGCTAATTTTCATATTCTTTTAGTTGAGATAATCTCAATGGACAAAGCCCATAGATATAAATCTAGGGTGAAATAGGTTTCCACATACAAAGGATGATTATTGGGACAAAAAACAAGCGAAAAAAAAAAAAAGAAAAGTCTGGAGGAAAATGCGAAGTTTTGAAATTTTTGATAGATAGAGATTACAAGAAGAAAAAAATATACTTTGGATTTAAAGAATAATCACATGTTGTAGCTTCAAAATTAATGCAATACATAACTTTTTTGTTCTCAGTAAATTAATATTTTCTGATTTTACACATAATAACATTTTCAGATGCTTGATTTGTCACGACCCGAGACCGGGGTCAATAGCAAAATGAGTATTTCATAAATTAGAAATACTAAAAAGAAATAATAAAAAGACTCAATTCATTCAAAATTTTTCCCCGGAATCTCTAACTTTTCAAAATTGGCCTCAATAAAATATTTAATTGAAAATAAAATCCCACAGTTATGCGTCACTCATTGAACATAGACCGTAAATAAAACAATTATTTTAATAGTCGTATATCACAAATCATCTTACACTCATATACAGACATAAGTAATACAAACCATGTCCAGACTTCATATTTTAATTTATAAAGTTTAATGAAATCCAATTTCCTACTCAAATTTAAATATCTCACAAGTCTTGTAGGAATTTATCAAAATATAAATAAACTAGTTCTTCTGCAAATGCCTCGATCTAGCTCTTCTAATCCAAATTACACTGATTGCCACCTGAGGGAAAGAAATGGAGTGAGCTAATGCCCAGTAGAGAATTGATTACAAATGCTTATATATGTAAGTAAATATACTCACGTTGAAGGTTCTGCATAGTTAGTGCTCCATTCAAAACAGTTCACAAAACTCAAGTAGAAATCATAGTCCAATGGTTCAAACATTTCAAATCATTTTAACATCTATCAAAACCAGTGTATATCCATTCAAGCCAACATATAACCATGTATACAATTATGATGTCCGAAGTGTCCTAATGGATCACCCATAAGTTCGAACTACCTAAAGAGGTGCTATAAGTCCAATCACCCGATGTGGAGCATCGTAAATTCGATCACCCAATGTAGGACATCGTAAATGTGTGAATGTATGCAATTGTTATATGAATGATATGATAAGAATATACCACATTTTCACAATATCTCAAAATAACACGTAGTATTCTTTAATCAAATCACTTCCAGTCCTCAAAACTGAGTTCTCAAACCATTTTGGATTTTCTAAAAATTTCGGCATTACAACAGTTATTTTCTATCAAAACCCAATAATCCAATTTCCTGTAGAAATTAATCCAAAATAGTATATATGACAGGCCAACCAGTGTGACGTGTCTCCCAGGCAATTTATATATCAAATCAGGTCAAAATGGACATAAACACAATTTTTATAAATTATTTCACGAAATTCAATATTTATTGAAAATATGTGAAATTCATAAATTAAATTAATTTTTAAATCAAGTAATTGAATCCCTACCTCTATCGAGCGTCCAACTAGCATTATAACGCTATGAAGAAAGTTTGGCGTCGTTTGGGTGTCGTTTGGAAGAGCGGACGTCGTTTTTCGAAACTTTGGTTTTTTGGTTTGAAAACTTGATTTTTAAACGGAGCTTCAAATCATGAAATGGACTTCACCACTGAATTCAAAGTACTCAAAAACCCTATGTTAGACATATAATTTGTCAAATTTGGACGCAGGCCCCCACAGCACGCAAATCGATGCAAATCTGAGCCGTACGATTTCGTTTTTTGGGCCCGTTTTAGAACATAGTTAATATATATCTCATTTTTCATCACTTTCAACGTAGATTCCAAAAATGATATTAGTTTTAAAATCTAACGGTCCGATCGAAAATTCAATTTCAAAACCAATCACACATAAAAATGTCCAACGAAATTAAAATCAAACGGAGATAAATTGAGACACAAGATATCTACCATCAGATTGCCCGTGAGGAGACGAATCCACGGCGACCAGTTTCGCGGCGAACGGTGGTTGGAATCGGCCCCGGCGAGCAAAATAAGCCACGACGTTTTTTGTCATTTTCCGGCTATCGCGGGCTCCGATGCGGCTGATTCTGACGGCGGGAGCTTCGTCCGGTAGCTAAACATCGACATCGATCAGTGGCGCGGGGCAACGACGCCCGGAGATCACTCAACGAAGCTTCGCCGGATTTCGAGTTTTGAGTTTTGCTCCGAAGACCAAATCGAAAAAGAAAGAGAAAATGTGAGGATTTATGGGCAATTTCCATAACTGTAGCGCTACGTGTCAACTTCTAGTTAATTGGGCATTATTTTGCTTATTTGCACTTGGACCCAATTTTCTAAAAATCTTCTCAAAAATACTCTTGAATAATTACATTTTTACCCCAATTTTCAAACTTTTCTTACATTTTNNNTTTTTTTTTTTTTTGTGTCGAAAACCAATTTGCCCTTAAAAGTTTTATGGGATTTCACATGACCAATTACAGATTGGACCTTTTTTATTTTAATATAAAAGAAAAAAAATACAATAAGAGATTCGGAAGAAGAGATTTTCTCCAACTAAATTAATAAGCTCGCCCACCGTTCCCAACACAAACTTAGCTAGGTAAATCATATAAAGTTTCATCACAAGCACATGATTAACAAATACATTATGAAATAAGAAAAATAAACAAAATAAATTTAATAATATATATATATATATGCCATTAACAATCAATGCATATGGTTCCATACGTGGGAGATTTGAAGCCGATAAATTTTGATTTCTGCAAAAATACTCTCCTCCACCCGAGTTACACTTCTAAAAGATCTAGTAACAACTTTTCTGCGAATATCAATATATATTCTTTGGCTTTTATTATTCTAGATTCAAAACTAGACTCACACAAAAAGTGGAATAAAATGATTATAAAGATGGAAATATACATTCACTCAAGAGAAATGACTATTAAATAAAAATAAAATCTTACTGGAGAGATATCCTACGGAGGATTTCCCTTCCGGCCAGTGGAATACTATCTATGAGAGATTGGAGTTTTAGGGAGGAATAAAGTTTTCAAAAGAAAAAAAAAAAAGAGAAAAAAGAAGGGTTGAGTTTCAAATATAAGTTCTATCTTCTCTCTTTTGGTTGTGTTTTTACAAATTGGACATATTTAAGTAGAAATAATAATATGTAGAATGCCATTTATATTAATGTAAAAAAAAAAAATACTGTGCAATGTCTTGCCTTTTCTTTTCTTTTTTTAACGAAGAAATTAGATTTTTTATGTAAAAAAATTGAAAAATCCCAGATTTTGAAGCTGTTTGAAAATTCCGAATTTAATTAGAAAAATATCACTTTTTAAAATATTTAATAACATACTACTTTTTATTAATTAATGAGATATTTGAGGTAACCTGTTAAATTACCTGAGATAACTTGATTGGTTACTTCAAATAACTAGATTGGTTATACAAAGTAATTCAACTGATTACCTTGGATATCACTAAAAAATATCAAATTTGAAGAAAAAAATAGTTTTTTCTAAATATTTATTAAATATGATATTACTCTAAATTTTTTTCAAAATGATATTTTTCTAAATCAATCCGAGATTTTTCCAAAAAATTAGCTCCTCCAAAATTTTTTAATAGGAAGTTTTAAATTCATCAAACAATTCGACTATGTATATTCATAATTTTAAATATTTTTTTTCTTAATTAGAATTACAAAAAAGGACAACTTAAAAATAATTTATTTTCTAGGAAATCTCTTTGAGAATTAAATACATCGATTATAATTGCATATTAAGAATCGGCTAGTAAGAAGATAAAAGGTATGAATTGCTTGAATTGTATAAAGAAATATCAGAACGATATATATATAAATTAAATGAGATTTTTGTGAAGAAAATGTAAAAAGAAAAATTATTTGTTAACAGTAAGATGCAAATTTATTAAAAAAAAAAAGAAATATATATATTTATATATATACCAATACTCTAAAATTGAGGAAATATAAGAGAAATACTGAGACTTGGACTTAGTGGGTGCCAATAATTTTTATTAAGAAAAAACCTCTATATATATATATATATATATATATATATATATGAAATAGAATTACGAATTACATGAGTAGGATACTTGAAAATGTGTCGTCAGAGTAAGAAGAAGGAAATGAAAAAAAAGAAAAAAAAGAAAAATGAGTGCAACGACCAAAACAATATTAAAAGATAAAAAGGAGAAAAAAAAAAGTATCATTTTCACTTTTTTTCCCCTTAATCTATCAAGTTATCTTGATTAAAATCTTATATCTATCTTTTTTTTTTTTTGATAAAAAATTAGATGACAAACACGAAAAGATGGGGCAAAAAGAGCATGATAAAACCGGTAGGTAATTATCCCAAGAAAACTAAAAGATAAATGAACTAAAATTTTTATTTAAAAAATCAAAATTAGTTAAATTGATTTAATAATAATAGTTACTTTTACATTTGTTGTTATTTCCATAATTAGTACAACGAAATAAGGAATGTACAAGGAAAAATGATTAGGTTTGGAATATAAGGAATGTAAACAAAATAATAAAACAATTTTTTTGTGATGTAAAAAGAAAATGAATGTACATAGTTTAATTTTTTATGGATTTAGAATTTTATTTTTTCAATTTTTAACACTATGTGCCTGGATTTTTGTAAGAAACTCTTTTTTAATGGGCTATTTATAAAATTTTAGGCCTAAGATACCAAAAATTGAGAAACTCCAGATGGACTGCCTTTTTTGAAAAATCTTGGATTGATTAAGAAAAATATCACTTCTTAAAAGAATTATTAGAAAAATAATTTTTTTAAAAAATATCATTTTTCTTTAAATCTGGTATTTTTCAATAGTACTTGAGGTAATAAGTTAGGTTACTTAGAGTAACCAATCTAGTTCCTTGAAGTAACTATCATCAATTAATAAAAAATGTATTTTTCTAAATATTTTTTAAAATGAAATTTTTATAATTAAATCTGTAATTTTTCAATTTTTTGAAAAAATATCATAAAAAATCCCCCAAACACCGAAAATTTAAAAATTCCAGATAAGCCAAATTTTTTGAGAAGTTCCGGATTGATTTAGAAAACTATTATTTTGGTAAAAGGTTTTAGACAAATAACACTTTCAATAAATATTTAGAAAAATACAGTTTTTAAGAATTGATAATTTAATTATAAAAAATTAAAGCGAACTTTTTAAATTAAAGAGGAAAAAAAAATTTCAGGTATGTCTTTAACGTTATAAAAATTGTTATTTATCCCCCAAGTATGGCGGTGTATCTTGTGTTTTCTTTTTTTTTTTTTTTAAATTTTGAAACGGCTAAGTTGGGCGGGCGGTGACGGTGCCTAATTTGTATGATGTATTGTGTAGTGTAAGTGGACAATAAATCTCTTTTCTTTCTAAAACCCTAATTGACCAGAATCCCGTTGACTTCCACGTCAGTCCCGCCATTTCCTACCAAATCTTTTTCATTTTCTTCGAATAAATTCTACCATTTTCGATTCTTTTCTTCTTTTTTACCAAAAAAAAAAAAAAAAAAGGGAAGAGCTGTTCAAAAATGGCTATGGCTGGTTTGTACAGACGACTCCTTCCTTCTCCTCCGGCGATCGAATTCGCTTCCTCCGAAGGAAAGGTACACAGTGCTATGTATCTCTTTTTCCTTCATGTTTAATTTCACTTTCATGTATATATGTATATATATAATTCTTATCGTTTGTGGTTCTCTGTATTAAATTGGGGATTATGTGTGTTATGATTACAATTCTTTCTTCTTCTTTTTTGACTGATTTCTTTTATATCATTATTTGTGGGTTGATGTGATTCTCTTTTTTGATTTTCTCCATTGATTATGTTACAGTGATTATTCTATATATGTAGTTGGTATCTTATGATATAATATAATGTGCATTTTGTTTCTGAAAGTTTTGAAATTAAAAAGGGGAAATCATTGATCATTTTGGTCAGGCAGAAAACCCTTTTGCCTTCCTGTGATATTTTCATATCCTTATGATAACCCTTACTTATGTTGTTTTGGAATTGTAGCAACTTTTTATTGAAGCAATTCAGAGTGGAACCATGGAGAACTTCTATAGGTTGATTTCTTATTTTCAAACACAGTCAGAACCGGCTTATTGTGGATTGGCCAGTCTGTCCATGGTCTTGAATGCCCTCGCTATTGATCCCGGAAGAAAATGGAAAGGTTTGGTTTGAATATTCACATCTAGTAGAAATACTCAATGTTCCCTTTAAATTGACTAGTAAATAAGTAAGCGAGCATGGAAATTCATCTAAGTTTTCAAACTCTTGTATTCCTAGTGCCTTGATTGCATCTTGTGTGCGTTGGATTCTATTATGTAAATGGCTGTGGCTTCTTGTGGGGTTTCATGTCATAGGGCCTTGGAGATGGTTCGATGAGTCTATGTTAGATTGCTGTGAACCCTTGGAAAAAGTTAAAGCTCGAGGCATTTCATTTGGGAAGCTTGTATGCTTGGCTCAGTGTGCTGGAGCGAAAGTTGAAGCTTTCCATACAAATCACAGCAGCATCAGTGATTTCCGTAAGTATGTCATGAGATGTTGCACTTCAGATGATTGTCATTTGATCTCATCGTATAATAGAGCATCTCTTAAACAGGTTTGTATTCATTGGAGAAATTTCTTTTGTTTCCTGTTGTCTCTTTATGAAGACTTTTTTTTGTGTGTGTCCTTGTTTCAATGGAGAAAACAAAATTGCCTCTATGTGCATGTGTATTGTCTCGAATGAATACTAAATTGGTTAAGATAGAAGAGAGAAAATATTCCTGAATCAACTTCCAATGCTAAGCAAACATGGTAATTAGAGGCATTAAAGGTTTCAGGTTTTTATGTGTTTATTTATGTGACATATGTAAAGAAGCCTTGAACATTGCAATTTTTGCCTTGTCAATTTTCTGAGTCTGGGAACTTTATCCTTCGTAATCCATGCTTAGATGCACTAGTAGCTTAATGTGTTGCTTGTAGCTTGCAAGCTCTTTGCAAGTATTTATTAACTTTTGTTGCAGACTGGAACTGGTCATTTTTCGCCTATTGGTGGTTATCATGCTGGAAAGGATATGACACTTATCTTGGATGTTGCGCGTTTCAAATATCCTCCCCACTGGGTTCCACTAACTCTTCTATGGGATGCCATGGATCATGTTGATGGAAGAACCGGACAACGTAGAGGGTAAGAGTTTTTGTGCTTTTTTGTGTAAAATTTAACTGATTGACAAACCTGCATTTTAGGTTCTGTTTCTATGTCTTAATCATTCCTTGACAAAAAGAACTGCATTTAATGGCTTTTTTTCAATTTTTCTCTTGGGACCAAAGACTGACCATTGACCAACGATCTTACAATAGGGTGCCCCTAATTCTTCCACGTTTTATTTCTTTATTATTTTATATTTCAAATTACATGCTCTTTTCATCCCTATACATTTTTATTCAAAGTTCAATTTTTTCCCAGGTTTATGCTTATATCGAGGCCTCACACGGAGCCTGGACAGCTGTATACCCTGGTATGATGCAAGTTTGGAATTTCATGTTGTAAAAATAAAGCTTCTGTTAAATTTAAAACTCGATTCATTGTAATATCCACTCATTATCTTACTCAGAATATTAGCTCACTGATTTTTTATTTTTTATTTTTCTTGATGGTTGATCTTAATACTTCAATTGCTATATATTCTGTTTGCTCCTCTGTTCTTGTATGGAGATGAGTAGAGCAGTTGATTACTTTTTTTGTTTGTTGTTGTTAATAATTATGGAAGTTGGAAAGAAGTGGAAGTTTGTCCATGTGAATTAGAGTGCTAGAGCTGCTGACTACTTCAGACATATCAAAGAAGTTAGAGTACAAGAGTTCTTATAGTTTCCTTTTTATTTTTGGTTAGTTTGTATATTGCCTTTATTGCAGTCATTGTGCTGTTGCTTTGTGTTCTAGTCAAATGCACACTATACTGTCTAGAAGGCTTTGATTCGCTTGAAGCTTGAATTGCTTATCTCGCAAGTGCTGATTAAGGTTTCATTCTTGAGCTTCTGGCAGAGCTGTAAACATGAGAGTTGGATTGGTATTGCCAAATACCTAATGGAAGATGCCCCTCTTCTCTTGAAGGCAGACAACGTGAAAGACATTCAGAAAGTTATCTCTGTTGTTTACACATCTCTCCCATCAAACTTTGAGGATTTCATCCAGTGGGTTGCAGAAGTTCGGAGGCAAGAAGATGGTGGCCAGAGTTTAAGCCCAGAGGAGAAAGCTAGGCTTTCTGTCAAGGTGTTGTAAAGCTTCAAAGCTATATGTTTTGACTTTCCTTTTTAACCGTTTTATGCACTGAACTTTCCTCTTTCCCCCTTGATGAATGACATGTTACATTTTTGTAGTTTATTAGGCGGCAAACCGAGTATTCACTTTCTATTTTTGTTTTGCAGGAGGAAATATTCAGACAGATCCAAGAGACTGGCCTTTTTGAACATGTAACAGCTTTTCTGTCTTCAGCAAATTCATGCCACAAGAACTTAGTAATTTCTGGAACCGGAGAGAATTTACCGAACATAGCCGCAAGTGTCTGTTGCCAAGGGGCAGAAATTTTATATGGGAAGTCAACCTCACAGGGTTATTGCTGCCAGGAAACATGTATCAAGTGCTTGAAAGCTAACGGCGACAAGCCAGTCACAGTAGTTTGTGGGACTGTGGTAAATGGTAACACTCAGCAGGGAGTTGACATGCTAGTACCTTCGTCCCAGACAAAACAAACCTGCTGTTGCACTGGTTCAAGAAATCACATTGGGTTGCACCCAACTGGAAATGATGTTCTAACAGCGCTTCTTCTGGCCTTGCCGCCCGAGACGTGGTCAGGGATCAAAGAAGAGAAGCTTTTGCAGGAAATATATAGTCTTGTTTCAACCGAGAATCTTTCCACTTTGCTTCAGGAAGAGGTAAAAGTTGGATCATCATTTGAATGCCATTTTTTTTAGTCTTGTTATTTTGATACCCCCATAGTCCACTGATTGTATTTTAGGTAAGATACATGATCGCCAATGTGTTGCGGTGCCTAATCAAATTTTTTGGCTTATAAAGGAAAAAAAAAAATCCTTTAAATTTTAAGAAGTTTCTCAAAGCTGAGTATGATATGGCAGGTGTTGCACTTACGACGTCAGCTCCACCTTCTGAAAAGATGCCAAGAGAATAAGGTAGATGAGGTTCTTGCTGCACCACTCTTTTAGCAACCCCTTTTTCTATAGTTTTCTCCATTTATTTGTTGAGTTATAAGCATGGGGTATTGCTACCTGAGGAAGACGAGATCGTAGGGGAGAATATCTATAATTTAGTTTGTTATCTGACAAGCAGAAGTCACTGGGTCACAATCCAAGTGACAAAGCAAAGCTTGTCCAAAGTTAGAAGAGCCATAATGACGGAGGCAAAGCGTTTATCTGGGAGATCAAAGTGCTGTTAGAAAACGGGAATGTAATTTTGTAAGCAAACTGGTTTTCATTGCGGGAAGACACAACATTAATTTTTTGAGTTAGAAATTTTTCATGGCTGGTTTCTGGGCTGCTTTTACTTTCGAGATCGCTATAAATCGACCGTGAATGGCTGTTGATTGTAGAGTTTATTCTTAGACAAAAAAAAAAGAAAACCTCAGATTTATCTTACTTCCATTTTGCATAAGCCCCCGACAAGCAGGACTATTGTTACTAGCAATATATGTCATCTATTGAAGAATTGCTTACGTTATTGATCTTACGGAAGCAGAATGCGGAGTCAGAGAACTGAATCAAAACGTTTCTTTATAGGCAGTGACACAGGGTGGTTAGTATAGATTACTACTTTTCTATTCAGCAAAGATTAATTAAAATCGGATGCAACCACACGTATTCTCAATATCCTTTGTTACATAATTCCATTCTCCACCTCTTTAACTTTTTCTTCGTATATATCTATATAAAATAGATACATATTACACATCAGCAAGTTCGAGTTCACTCGTTTTCTAAATGGTAATGCCCGTTGAATTAAATGTACATGTACTACTAAAGGAAGTTAACAATATAATGAGTCAAGACTAAAAGGGTTTTAAGAAGTCTAAGGAGAAAAATGATTTTTTTTTACACCCAAACGAAAAAAATTTAAAAAAAAACCGAAAGAAAGAAAGAAAAAACGCTAGGGGTCCTTCGACCTCACCTTCCTCGTTTTATTTTTCCAACAAGAAAGTAAAAGTCAAATTAAGTACATTTTATAACTGGTTTGATCATTGCTTCATTGGAGTTCAATGACAAAAACCTCGGACTGCGGCTGCTTAGTTGGGATTACTCCAATTCCAACTTGTAATAAAATTCAAAAAGTAACATAAAAAAAATTCAAAAAAGCAAGCGGCCTATATGGCTTTGGAAACTGGGACCCTTAACCCGCCACAAATATTTAAAAAAAAAAAACTAAAAAAGGAAAGAAAAAAAAAACTATAAACGGTCGAGACTCATGTGCCTATATAAGCACATGAAATTCCATAAATTTGAAAATAATCAGTTTCTAAAACCAATTCTTAAGAGTGTGAAACAAGATTCAAAAAATTTCTGAAAACAGAAGCCAGAGCCAAAGCCAAGAACGATGGCGGTTGCAGGTCTCTACAGGAGAGCCCTTCCTTCTCCTCCTGCGATTGAATTCGCTTCCCCAGATGGCAAGGTACCCAAAACCCTAACTTTACTTTCCTCTTCCGCTATTGAATTTTCATGCTGCATTTGGTCTGAGACAAAATTCGTCTTTTGGGTCTCTGTGAATGTGTGTTTTTGTAGAGGCTTTTCACTGAAGCTTTAGGAGATGGAACCATGGAGGGGTTTTTCAAGCTCATCTCTTACTACCAAACGCAATCCGAGCCTGCGTATTGTGGCCTCGCCACTCTATCAATGGTCCTCAATGCGCTTGCTATTGATCCAGGAAGAAAATGGAAAGGTATTTTCTGATTCAATGTGTTTTTTGGGCAAATCACGAACTGGGTTTTGGGTATATGTATGTATATACACACACAAGTGGGGCTAAAGTAGATACAATTAGCTGATAAGTAGAAAATTCAAATGAGCCACGATTGTCTTTGCCCTTCTGTGAGATTAGGCCCTTGGCGATGGTTTGATGACTCAATGCTGGACTGTTGCGAACCATTGGATAAGATTCAATCTGAAGGAATCACGTTTGGGAAAGTGGCGTGTTTGGCGCATTGCAATGGTGCTAAAGTTGAGGCTTTTAGGACTGATGAGAGCTCGGTCGATGAATTCCGCAAACGAGTAGTGTCATGTTCTTCTGCAGAGGATTGCCATGTGATCGCTTCATACCATCGAGCAGTTTTTAAGCAGGTGTGGTGGGCTCGTTCCTTGGCACGATTTAGCTACTTGTTTTCTGTTATACATTATAGTATGCTGTTAATTGGATTTGCATGTATGTCTGTAACCTTGTTATTTGCATGTACACAACATAACGTTTTATGACAGTGGTATTTAGATAGTATTACTTTGGGAAAAAAAAAAAAAATGGGAATGAGAGAAATTCCTGTTACTATCTGTTTACAGACTGGAACTGGCCATTTTTCACCTATTGGTGGCTACCATGCTGGAAGAGATATGGTTCTCATATTAGATGTTGCTCGGTTTAAATATCCTCCCCATTGGGTTCCTCTTACACTACTATGGGATGCCATGAACACTACTGATGAAACAACAGGGCACCACAGGGGGTAAGTTGTCCTCTTTTATATTTCCATTCCGTGTTGAAGTAAGGTTCATTTTTATTTCTACATAGAAATTTTTGAGTTTTTAACAAGTTTCTTTGCAATTGCTAATTTGTTTCAATTTCAGCTAGTAGTAACCTAATACAATAGGTTATCGATTGTTTTCATTGCAATTGACATCCAGAGTTTTGTTATTTTAGGTACATGATTATTTCAAGGCTTGACCGAGCACCATCTATTCTTTATACAGTGGTACTGCTCTTGTGATCATCTTGTTCTTTTCTATACTTGTTATTTTTCTAATTCACGTCAAATTATAGTATCACATATATTTTCTAATGTATCAGCTGAAGATATAGCAAATTCTTATCAAGTTTATGCCCCTTAACAAATATAAAAATTTAAGATTCTAGCAACAAGTTTGTTGTTTGATGTAGCAATAATCTTAATCACACATGCAAAAACATGCCTTGAAGAAATATTGCATAACATTCAGAGTTCATATTGAAAAAATGGGGATGAGGTGGAAATTATGTAGGATCTCTGAACTAGGTAACGGAACGTACAAGTGGAAGCCAGATCCATATAAGTTCCCAAAAACTTTGTAATAGGTGGAGAACGTAGACACATTGGGGAGGGGAAGGATTGAGGTGGGTCTTGAATTCAATGTTATATAGCAGTACATAGTTCTTGATTATTCTGTTGGTGATGCTTTTACCATTTGTGGTTTCATTATTTAATTACCTTGTAATTGTTTTCAGTTTTTTTATCCCTTGTGGACTATTATACTGCATATGCTCTCAACACAGTATATGATTGCATTTTACTGCAGAGTTGCAGACATGAAAGTTGGAACTGTGTTGCAAAGTACTTAACAGAAGATGTTCCTCTCCTCTTGAAGTTGGATGATATAAAAGATGTTCAAGAAGTACTTTCTGTAGTTTTTCAATCCCCACCTGCTGATTTGAGAGAGTTCATCAAGTGGATTGCAGAAGTTCGGAGACCAGAGGATGATGGGAGTTTGATTTTGAGTGAAGAAGAGAAAGAAAGGCTAGCTATAAAGGTTTGTCTGTTTTTGTCATTCCTGTTTTGATGTGCTTGTCTTTTTCTCCCTGAATTTTGAGAATGTACAACCAATGTTTTCTCAGACTTGTCTTTCTTCTGTTTTATTGTCTGATTTTGAGATTTGAGTTTCGAGTTTCAGGAAGAGGTATTGAAACAAGTAAGAGAGACAGAACTCTTCAAACATTTATCCAGATGGTTGACTTCTGAAAGTAGTCTGTGCGAGGAAATGAAAGCTTCTGGTGACGACAATGCATTACCTGAGATTGGTGCAAAGATTTGTTGCCAAGGAGCTCAAATTTTGGCTGGGAAACTTTGTTCAGTAAATGAACTGTGCTGTAGACAAACCAATGTTAAACTCTTAAAGGGCGATGGTGAAAGGCCCGTAACAGTTGTATCAGGGAGTGTATTGACAAATGGAACTGAACTAGGAGTTGATATGCTTGTACCCTTGTGTCGAACAGGGCCAAGTAGTTTATGTGCCTTTGATCAAGGCAGTTGCAGAGGTATGCATCCTTCAACTGGTGATGTCCTTACAATACTTTTATTGGCCCTGCCTGAACAAACATGGTCTGGCATTAGAGGGGAGAAGCTTCGGGAAGATATTATTGGTCTTATAATGACTGAATCTCTTCCCAGTTTGCTTCAGGAAGAGGTTAGATTTAGTTATATGGACATTTCGGATCATATTTATTTCACTGCATTGTATCTTCTTGGCCAACATGTATTTTATATCGCCCAACTCACCCCATCATGTTATCACTACTTTGTACACTTGTTAGAAAATCTAGGCTTTAATTTATATCATGTTTTGACATGAAAACATTAAACCAACAGGGCAATATGACAGTCTGTCACCTAGATATTGGAATACAAATCATCATTAATGTTGGCCTGTTATAGTATAAATCATTGGGTCACAACATTAAAAATACAAATATTCTCTCTCTAATGGCTGCTATGCATACCGTTGACAGGTTCTGTACTTGCGACGACAGATCCATTTCCTCATGACAGATATTGGAGCTCCCTGATCAGCATATACCTGGTTTTCTGTAGCATCTTTCTTTCAAACAGCATATAAAGATCTCATATTAAGCAGATGCAAGAGAAAATGACAATTTATTGAAGACTTCGGTGAAAAACAAATCGAGATGCTAGAGCAATAAAGGAAATATTCGAGCACATACTCATGCTCACAATTACTTTCGAGTAGATTACTGCAAAATAGCATATATTATTGAACTCTATATTGTTCCTTGTAGAATTGCCGTTGCATTGTTTGCATGGTTCCAGACTGACTACTTAAACCATGCATGTTTTCTATTCTAATAAATCCTTACAATGCACAAAATTGCTTGAATTACAAGAAGAGGAGTTTGTTTTCACTTCAAATAAGAAAGTACTTGTTTTAGTGACAAGGAGAACATCATTTATCCATGGCTCCCAAAATGAGCTGAATTTGATGAATTCCATGGCAACTCTAACCATGTTATTTAATGACAAATCCAAACGGAGGTACATGTTGTCACGACTGTTGCAGCATGTGAAACTGACTCTGACCACCATGGTCCGCAAGGAAGCTTCGTTACAATTTTTGAGCATAAAGTGACGGGTCATTGATAGTTGAGGATCCCACGACCAAATAAAAAAAAAAAGATGATATGATGATGAGCTGGAATTGCAAGTCTTGAGTCATTAAT
>JXTB01000644.1:92082-113213 GCA_002914805.1 Parasponia andersonii
ATTTAATTATTACATGTAATTCAATCCTCTATAAACAATTCATAATTAAAGCTAGATCATGTTCTTTTTACTTCTCTAATTACATCTTTATCCCTGTGTACCATTGATTCTCTAATAAGTAATTAATTTATAAATCTATTATAAACTGAGTACTCATATTATTCAAGTCCTGAATCAATACATAAATGAATCGTCTTTCTAACTTCGTAATAAAAGGAATTGATTGCATATCTGTAAGTTACATTCTCAGCTACTCATGTCATCATGCTTCTAAGATAAAAAATAAACCTTTAAAAAATATGTTAAAGAACATAATATTATAAATAGACGTTTATAATTACTCAGAATTAATATTGATTTACATATGATCATCTAATGACATTATTTGAACCATCAACAGTTCACGGAATTTATGTGAGATTCAAATCATGTATGGTCGAGTCCTATATAATTGAATTATATAAAGTACTTTCATTGTGATGTCAACACATCAATATTCCAGATAAGACTCTTACATTCTCAATATTAATGAACTATACTAATAATATTTAATTAAAAATCTCAAACTTTAATTAATTATTATTGACTATATTTAGTTTATTATCCATAAATTTAATTCTCATGTATATAATACTTACATACTAAATTTATATTCACGTAAATAAATTAGAGATTTTATGATATTTAAAGACATATCAATTATGCACAAATACAAATTAAAAAATGTCATTTTCTTAATTCAGCAAATATGTAAAATATACGTGCTTTTAGGGTATTAACCCTAATAACAACCCGTCGTTAGAGAACAAAGGATAGCAATTTGGTCAGCCTAAAACTAATTCCATAATGTCAAAGATTTTTTTTTTCCTAAAAAGCTTTTTTCTAGTTTTTTTCGCTTGAAATTCCTAGAAAGCTTATTGAGTATGACAATACGCAATAATATATTCAGATTGCACATTTGAGTGTGTTAAGGAAAAGATTTCCCCAACTTAAAACCTCTTATTTTAATCAATTTTATTATGTTCTAATCTTTTCGAAAAGGGATAATAATAAAAATATCCCATATTTTTTTATGGTGAAATGTTTAATTTATTCATTCACTTTTCGTATATAGCAAAAATATTCTATGAAATAGATTATACGAATTTCACCCAGCGTGGTTAAGTTTGTCAAATTGACACACGAAAAAATTACCATTATTCTGAACTTATAACTAAACAATAATAAATAAATAAATAATAAAACAACAACAACAACAAATAGTTATGGGTAAAAGGAAAAAAATTAGTATAACAGAAGATTTAACTAGGAAAAGTCAAATATAATTTTGTAAGACAATTTTTATTCATTTTTTAGTTATTTGATTTCTTTTAATGAGGATGTATTGGTTATTGGAAAAAATAATATATATATTTTTTTATTTTGACCAAGGGGGAAGCTATATTTGCAACCCACACAATTTTTAAGGTACCCCTAAAATAACTAAAAAAAAAACTAAGACAATAAATCAAAAGCTACGATAAAAACACCACAGACATCCTCTAAACTCCAAAGTTAATTTTCTTTTATGCAAATCTATGAACTAAAACAAATTAATTGTTTTAAATTTTAGGATAAAAAGTTTGAATTATTGAATAAAAAACCATAAAAGAAACATATAATTAACACGAGAAATAAAACGCAAGATATTAGAAAAAAAATAAACAAAATAAACTAGGTATAAGCAAAGAAATTTCACTTCCTTTACATTAATTTAAGATTAAGGAGATTATCAAAGAAATTAAAACTGGTGATGATAAACTACGCATAAAAATAAATTTTAAAAAAATAATAAGACAAAAGATATAAAGAAATTTTGAATGAGAACATTCTTACGAAATTTAAAAAAAAAAAAAGATGAGAGATGAAAATTAGGTGCTTTTTTTCCCCTTAAAATGTCTCTTTTAGTTATTTTATTAATCAGTGTTTACTTTTATGCCAAGTGACCATATTAGACAAAGAAGTAAAATTTGTGTTGATTTGTTAATTGAGGAGGTATTTTTGTTGTTTGTGGAAACCAATGGGACAAATGGAGCATTTCATCAAAATGTAGGAAATTTTGTTATTATCCATCTTGAATACTAGTTTTCTCTATTTGTTATCTAATAATAAGTATTTAATAAATTAGTGAACTACAAAAAAAAATATTTTGAAATTTAAATGTTATACAATTAAAATCATGAAGTTTGAATTTCGCAAAATAATATCATGATATTAAAAATTTTCGAAGATTAATATCATGGACTGACTTTTTGATTAATTTTAATAACGAAAAAACAATAATATCCTCATTTAAAAAAATATTAGTCATTATTATTCTACTTAATTTAAAGAATATTATCATTTTTTACCAATTAAATTTATTCAAAAAGTCAACTCATGTATTAATTTTCAAAAATTCTTGACATCGAATATTGTTTTGAAAAGTCTAAACTTTAGGATTTGATTTGTAGAATACTCAAAATTCAAGATTTCTTTTTTTGCAACTTACCTTTTAATAGAAACATGTTTTCTTATTACGTTTTGTTTTAAAATTTGTGTCGGCCATAAGGTGAGTGTCGACCTTGTCTCCCACTAATTGCAAAATAACAATTTAATTATCACATCATCAACATAAATTATTTATGATGATTATTGCTCCAACTAAAACTTTTTCAGAGGTGTTATTAGTATCTAATAGAGTTATAAATATGTGTCATTTGGCCCGCCCGGGTCAAAATAGAAATTCAGACCAATCTGGGCTGGCTTGGAAGTCTAAAATGAGACCCAACCTGGCTCTATAACCTGATGGCTAAATACTAAGTCGGGCTAAAATCAAGCCAGTCCGATTCAGCCTAGTACTATTTCGTAAAAATAATAATATTTTTAAATATTAATTACAAAAACAACAAAAAAAATTGACTACTAGGCCAGTCCAGAGAGCTCACTACCTCGGCCCGACCTTAGGGTCATGCCGAGGCTAGCCCATGAATAGCGTCAAACCAAGCCGAGCCAAATTTGTGAGCCGCGAGCCAACCTATTTAGCCCAACCCATATTTGCAGCTCTAGTATTTATACTATATACTAAATTAATGTCATTAAAGGAAAGCAAAAAGGTGAGCAACGAATGTTTCGCTCAATATATGTTTTATTTACATGCTTCCTAATTTTTGTTTGGCTTCTTAATCTTTGTGTGGTATGTGTTTCTATTTTCTTTTGACTTGGCTTCCTTCTTGTTATCGTCCTTTTTATAATAAAAAGGCAGAAAAAAAATATATTCACTAAATGCTTTTAGACGATAAACATATTAGTAGCCTACACCAAATAACAATGTTAGGGGATATTACTAGTATCCAACACCATATGAAGTATAATTCCACGTGAGATATAATTATGTTAGTGGATAATTATAATCAATAAATTAAATTTTACATAAGTCCCACTTAAAATATAATCATAATATGCATGTAATAGAATAACATATTATGCGTTATTGAGCACCGTATAATATCTCTTAGCATTACTCCATTTTAAAAGTCATTTCTGATTGAATTCTTAATTTTGACCCTGAACCTTTAAATATTCATACCATTGTGGAATTTGAATTATATTTTTTTTTCAAAATATTCATTCCATTGTGGAATTTATATTATATTTTTTTGTCTTAGTTTTGGCCTTTAAATTATTAATTTATGGGATAAAACTTAAAATAAATAAATAAAAGAGTGACAAAAAAATATATATTGTTTAGAAGCCAAAATTGTGACAAACAACATAATTCCAGGGCCAAAATTAAGACAAAAATACTGGCAAAATTGACACTTCCAAAAATTTAAGAATCAAATCAAGATTGATCACATGGTCTGTGGACCAAAAATGGAATTAAGCCAGATTTTAAATATATCTCCGTCTAAATGGTTGAGCACGAGCACCCAACCGCGTTTTTTGGTTTTTGTTTTTTTTTTTTGTTTTAAGAGACTTTGATTGAATGGAGATTAAATACGTATTCTTTTTTATGGGAGGGTAGTCCCACGTTAGTAAGTAGACGTGACGCTACGAAACAAGTAGGGAACTATAATTAGGTCCATTAAGACGACGTCGTATTACTCAATCCCACTATATACGACAACGAAAGCTTTCCACTAAACGTACGCTTTCTTTCTTGTTTTTGTTCTTATTAGGGGCGAAATATAGAAACCATTTCCACTTACGAAACCGAAGCCGCAGATTCCAATTTACTAACCTCCAAAGATCAAGACCGGACCATTTTTTTTTTTCTCTCCATAGAGTGAAAAAAACAAAAAAATTTAGAGAGATGGAAGAGACCAAGAATAGTCACCATACCCTTTTAAGAGGGGGAAGAAGAGAAACCAGTTATAGCCATGGTTTCTCTTCAGCTCAGATCCAATCACTGGCTGCCATATGTGAAGCTCTTATACCTCCTCTTCCACTGGAGAACCTCAACAATGAAAACCCAGTTGGGAAATCAGTTCATTCTTTCTATCAAGCTTCTGGGTCTCAGTATCCAATCCCAGATGAGGTCAAACTTTCATGAAAATCAACTCTTTCATTTTCGTTTCTGTTTATCCTAAATAGGTTTTTTCTTAAATTGTTATGGTTATTGAATTTTGTCAAACCAGGTAGCGCAGATGGCTGTGACGAGGGCTCAGCCACAGGCTGTGACTCTAGTGAGCACGGTTCTGAAGATTGTGTCGTTTAGATTGGGAACTTTGTTGCTATGTGGGCACCTATGTTTGGATTGGAAATGGCCATTCATTCACAAGTTCTGTGAAATACCTTTGGAGAAGAGAGAAGAGATACTGAAGAAATGGTCTAAGCAAAAACGTCTAATACTTCTCAGATTAGTGTTCGTTCTGATTAAACTATTTTGCTTCTACACATTCTTCTCCAGGGTAACAATGTACCATCCTTAACTCCCACACTGCACTCACATTTATCTTCTTTATCTCTTTCCCTTTATGCCATTCTCTCTCTCTCTCTTTCTCTTTTAAATAATATATTTTTTGAAAGATTTAAATAATATATTTGAGTATGTGTTTGTGTGCGCTGGATTTTCTTCTCTGATCATTTAAATAATAAGATGCTCCATTTTTTCTTGTGTGGATCAAGAAGATAGGGAAGGAAAACGACAAAACTGCCATCTATACCCGAGTTTTCTAGCTTGTTCTTGCACTTCTTAGCAAAAGTAGCTTTTGATAGTTGTGACTTACATGTGTGTCTGTGTGTTTTTTTTTTGTTTTTGGTGTTGGGGAGGCCGGCAGAAAAATGTCTAAGTTGACTGCAATTACAATTACATAAAAGGTTTCTCGAAAAAAAAAAGGGCCATTACATAACATAAAAGTGTTGGTTGGAATTAACCAGTAATTACTATCTTCTTTCTTGTTTTCTTTCCAAATTTTCTTTTTTAAGAAAACCACGCTTGTCGATCTTCATATGGACACCAAAAGTTATATGATATAAAGAGGACTGCTCCTCTACGATGTTTAACCGAAAAAAAAAAGAGAAGACTGCTCCATTTATTTTCTTTTACACTCTCCTTTTTGACGCGTGGATCCTATTAGATTATATCACATTTAAATAACATAAAAAATAATTATCAAACAATAAGTGTAAAGAAAAGTGAAAAAAGAGCACGAGTCATGAAATTAAGCAGAGAGTGTAGAGTTTAACATTTACTTGTTACTTTTTTGGGGATTCCAAGATCCCTCAACACTGTCAGCTCATAATGCTGTAGAGAGGCTCTTTTTCTTCTTCACAATTGCCTCTTTTTCCAATACTCTGAAGTGTAAGTGTGAAGGCTTTTGTAACACAGATTGGATACCTTTGCTTTCGTTTTGACTTTGTTTCTTCTCGAATGAAGTAAACCTTATTGAGGCCCCAAAAGAAAATCTGGCATTTGTTCATATTAAAGATGTATGGTGTCAAATAGTTTTAAATTGAAAATCATACTTTTTCGAGGGAAAATCCAATATCAATTTTGATTTTGATTTTGATTTTTTCTTATCTTACCATCTATTTACAACCGAAAGACGCCAATAATTCTGAAATAGAAATGCAAAAAATAGACTGTAGTTAGGTCTGATGGGAAAAGTTACACACAAGGGTTCTTGCTTTCTCTCAATTCCTTTTTATCAGTTGTTTTGAAATATGTTTTTAATTCTACTCCTCTTTTAGGTTGATGAACATTCACAGAACCCAGCATGGGAAGCAATTGGGTATCACGTAAACACAAGGAAAAAGGAGACTAAAACCCACAAAGAGAGGCCTCTAGAAATTGGAGTCATAGAAACCGTGCAAGAAACTGACTCCTCTTTTGTCCAATCACTCAAACAGAAAGGCCTAGAAGTCGCTGAAGATCCAAACGACAACATCTACAAGATCAAATGTGATGCCGTTGTGGTCGGTTCTGGCTGTGGTGGTGGAGTTGCGGCCGCAGTTCTCGCCAAGTCTGGCCAAAAAGTAATCGTTCTTGAGAAGGGGAACTATTTTGTGGCCCACGATTACTCTTCTCTAGAGGGTCCTTCAATGAGGGAGTTGTATGAATTCGGTGGAATTTTGTCAACTATTGATGGGAAGGTCATGTTATTAGCTGGCTCAACTGTTGGAGGTGGTTCAGCCATAAACTGGTCTGCATCTATTCGGACACCAAGTAACATCCTCCATGAGTGGTCAGTGGATCATAAGATTCCATTTTTTGGAAGCTCTGATTATCAATCAGCCATGGATGTTGTGTGTGAGCGAATTGGTGTTACGGACAATTGTACAAAAGAAAGCTTTCAGAATCAAATATTTAGAAAAGGATGTGAGAATCTTAGTCTAGAAATTAACTCGGTTCCAAGAAATTCATCCCCGGATCATTACTGTGGTTCCTGCTGTTATGGCTGTCCAACAGGAGACAAGAAGGGAACTGATTCGACTTGGCTCGTCGATGCTGTGGGGTGCGGTGCAGTGATATTAACAGGATGTAAAGCTGAGAAATTCGTATTGGAGAATGGCACGAATGGAAGAACGAAAAAGAAATGCCTTGGCGTGATTGCAAAAGCTTCAAGCGAGAAAATCACCAAGAAGCTGCAAATCGAAGCAAAAGTGACAGTTACGGCTTGCGGGGCTCTTTCAACTCCTCCTCTACTGATCTCCAGTGGACTCCGGAATCCAAACATCGGCAGAAACCTCCATCTACACCCCGTCCTCCTGGTGTGGGGTTACTTCCCAGAAGGCGAATCAGAATTCAAAGGCACCATCAACGAAGGAGGAATCATTACTTCAATCCACCATGTGGTTTCTGAGGAAAACAACACACGGGCCATTCTAGAAACACCTGCAGTAGGACCCAGTACGTTTGCCACATTGTTTCCTTGGGTCTCCGGAGCGGACATGAAGGACAAGATGATAAAGTATTCAAGAACTGCTCACTTGTTTTCACTTGTGAGAGACCAGGGTTCAGGAGAAGTCAGGGAAGAACGAATGGTTAGTTACCGATTAACCAAATTAGACAAAGAAAATCTTCAGAGTGGGCTCAGGCAGGCCTTGAGAATTTTGGTGTCAGCAGGAGCAGTTGAAGTGGGAACCTACAGGAGCGATGGCCAGAGAATCAAGTGTAAGGGGATAAGAGATGAAAATTTGGAGGAGTTTCTGGACTCGGTGACTGCAGTTGGTGGGCCCGGTACCAGAGGGGATTACTGGACCATATACTGTTCTGCTCACCAGATGGGAAGTTGCAGGATGGGTCCCAATGAGGAGGTAGGAGCTGTTGATGAGAATGGTGAAAGCTGGGAGGCTGAAGGTTTGTTCGTATGTGATGGGAGTGTTCTTCCGACTGCTATTGGGGTCAATCCCATGATCACCATTGAATCCACAGCTTATTGCATCTCCAAGAAGATTGCAGAGTCCCTGAAAAAGTATCCCTGAAAAAGTAATCTCATTGAGGATGATTAACAGTAATCTGGTTATGTTGTTGATTATGCATGATCCCAGAATAGACAGATAGCATTAATTTAGTCGTGTGATTTAAAACTAAAATAAAAGGCTGCAATAAAATGTCTCCCTCGTGTACCGAGCTTATTCGAGATTGGAAGAAATTTCCTTATCTACTTTTTTAGAACAGTAAATATGAAAGAATAAAGAAATGAATGTGACTGAAAACATGTTTTTCTTCCAAATTGGTCGATCTTCAGAAAACTTAATAGCTACATACATTACTATGAATATCTAGAAGAAAAAAATAGTACTAAAATTAAAGACGCATGGGAAGAATATTGTTCATTACAGCTTCTGAGTATGCACCGCGTATTACTTTTTGGTTAAGATGAATTACTCCACAATTGTCTCTATTAATGTAAGGAAAGTTGATAAAACTCAAAATAAAATATGATAAAAGCTCGAGATGCAAATTCCAAGAAAATCTCAGAAGGAAACATTATTGAGACTCATTGACGACTTTTATAACAGTTTTTGTCAAAATATTCTTTAATGCCAATGTCGCCCAAACTACACGATTGTGTATCTTCACAGCAAAGCACAGAAAGTGCAAATTCATTTCGCCTCAAAAAGAATTATGGTGAAATAAAACTATAAAAGGAACCGGGGAGATCTCTCCTTAATTATATGCTGCTTTGACGGCTTTTTCAGCAGCATCATCCAGGTCTTCTGCTGTGATTAATGTCATACCACTTTCCTGCAGTGCGATTTGTGATGAAAATAAGCATACAAAAACTAAAATTTGATCATCTTAAACAAAAATTATCAAAAAAAATTTCTATATTACCTTCAGTATTCTCTTTCCCTGATCAACATTAGTGCCTTCAAGACGAACAACTACCGGTACTTTCAGAGAAACCTGGCAAGCAAGGCCCAAAACAAGTTAAAATGAAAAGATTAAGTTGATTAACTTGTCTGCAGCTAAATATTGTGCACCATGGCCGAAAAAACCTATGAAGGCTAAAAGTCATTCTAAATCAGCAGAAATTCCTCGTGGGGAAAGCCCTGAAACAGTTGGATGTAAGTCTCTCACCTGCTTAGCGGCATTGACAATGCCACTTGCTATTACATCACACTTCATAATACCTCCAAAGATATTCACCAAAATCGCTTTCACCTTATCATCAGATGTCAATATCTTAAATGCCTCAACCACCTGAGAGAAAAGTGAACATTTATTATGACTTTTAACTCTGATGGGCTTCTCGCCTATAAAATAAAGTCAACTATAATGTAAGAGCACAAAAGCACTAGAATATGCACAAAGCATTTTTCACGCAAAAACCAGTGTCCTTTTTTTTTTAATGGCTTGAAACGCATCGAACTAGAAGTCTACTTTCTTTCAACTTGACCTATTTAATTTAATACTTCTTCAAATTCCAAGAAACAAAAAAAAAAAAAAAAAACATGAGATTACAATTTTGCAACAATGGAATCAACGGGCCATGGAGATAACAAAAGCATTAAGAAAAAAAAAAAAAAAAACTGTCAAACAACATTACCTGGCCTTCAGAAGCATTCCCGCCTACATCTAAGAAGTTGGCCGGAGTTCCCCCATGTAATTTAATTATATCCATTGTAGCCATAGCTAGACCAGCCCCATTCACCATGCAACCAATTTCCCCATCCAAGCCAATATAATTCAAATCCGCTTTGGCAGCAACAACCTGTCAAACGGTAGTAGTTTCAGGGAGGTTATTTCATTGCCCTAAAATTTTTGTATTTTCCGAAGGCTTAACACTTTAACCTCCGACGAGTCAAACTCTACCCCTAAGGAAAAAAGTTAGTATTTGGCCACAAAAGACTGCAACTTGCTTCCTATATGACAAAAAGTCAGGTCAAATTATCGAAAAGAGAATAGCAATAACAATACCTCCCGAGGATCCTCTTGAGTTGGATCACGTAAAGCAAATATTTCTTTCTGGCGAAATGCAGCATTATCATCAAAATTCAACTTAGCATCAGCAGCTACCAGCTGGTTATCAGAAGTCTCAGCCAACGGATTTATCTGCCCAAAAAGTCCAGGTCAATTCTAAGATTTCCTTAGCATAAAGAAAAACAAGAAGTTCAAATTAACATTTCCATGGATCTGAAAGTTAACACTCACTTCCAACAGTGTACAGTCACTCTCAACAAACAGCTTATATAACTTCTTCACTTGTTCAATAGAATCACTTCTGTCAGCAACCTTGGGAGCCAATCCATCCACTACCTTCGCAGCATCTTCATCCGTAATTCCCTTGAAAACATCAATTGGTACCTACTGACATGAGTGAGAATATCGAAATTAGCTAACTACACAATATCAAAACTAAGAGGAGATTACAGGAGCTTAAACAGACGCACTAGAAGATAACAACCTTTACAATGATATCTGGGAATTTCTCAGCAAGATCTTCAATGCTGGTTCCTCCTTTCTTGCAGGCAATTATAAGCTGGAAAAGAAATACAAATTAGCATCTTAAAATGACAAATAAACAATTCTTAACGAGAATTGATCCAAACATAAATCCCATGATTCCAAGAAAATACAGATATTATGCATTCATTTATGAGAACGTACTGGACCAGCAGTTTTCCTATCCAGAGTGATAGCAAAGTACATCTCATTGACAAGTGACAACTTTTTACATAAATACACCTGTAAAAGGAAAAGAAAAAACCAAGAACATTGAATCAAGTAATATTGGTGATCCATATTTCCTACTAAAATTGCTTGGAAACATAAAAGGCGTAACAAAGGAGGACAAAGCAATAGAGTAGAAACATATTTTCCACACATTATTACGTGATTGTTATTACTCTCATGAATTCTGATACACGATAAGTACAATATCCCACGAGAAAGAATATAGATTATCATGATTGACCTTAATTAGCTCTCACAATCAAGAATTAGCATAAATGTAAATGGTATGACTTTACTTATTACATCACTTACATATCTAAATCAATCATTTAGTTTACTAAAATGATGAGTATAAATCAATCGTTAAAGCTTACATTCACAATAAGTTTATTCAATCACAGGTTTTGTACCTTATGATTAAATAAATCCAAATACAAGATGGGTAACATAATGAGATTTCCTATAGCCAACAAACAAGTACAACCTAGAATAAATAGCTATGCCAACCTTGCTAACAACTTTTCCCTGAGGACCGGTCTGTTTGGTAACAAGTACCTGCCCAAGCATCTTCCCTGTAATAGAAGAATTTAATAACAAATGGAAAGATAGAAAATAAAAAATTAGTAACTTAAGCGTAACCAGACTGAATCACAATTAAAAAATACTACTTTCCTGAAGCAGTAACTTAATATGCATGTACAAAAGATTGCCAAACCATGATTCCCCTCAGATTGACCAACACATGAAACAGACCACAACATCCACTAGATTAAGAGGGAACAAAAATGTCCACTTAAAAATTAACAAATACATAAAATCACTCTACTTTTTGAGTTATACATTAACAAGCTAACTTACCAGACCAAACACCAAACCAGTAAATAAAGATATGTTACAACACTTGTATTCTTAAATGACCCATTTCCACAAAAACAATAGGAGATAAGGCATTAGCCTGTCTTTGGAGAAAACAATGTACGAGATAAAAGCAACTAAGCCTAACTATTCAAACAGATTCCAATAAAAGAAGAGGATTTAATACCAGCAACATCTTCGACCTGGTCAGCCTTGACGATGTGAACTCCACCCTTGAAACCATTGGTAAACGTTCCTAAGCCTCTTCCACCAGCCAAAATCTGGCTTTTAACCACCAACTGCACAAAATCCACGTTACATTGCTCCAGTTAGATGACTAAGTTTATTTGCTTATCAAAGTGAGCAAAAACGAAAATCCGTAGTCCAGGGGAAATTTAAGGCCTTATGTGGATCAAATTCGGCCAGACAGAAAATTTAAGTTGATTTTCGATCTTTTCGCAATCAAGTTAGGTTTGTTGTCAACCAGAAATAATGGGCACATACAGCTCCTTCTTTTTTAATCCGGAAGGAACGACAATGGCGTAATTTCTGAGAAAGATTACCTCATTTTCGGTAGGAAACACCTTCCCAATGGTCTCTTTCACTTCATCAAGAGAAGAAACAGCAGCGCCTTTCGGGACGTTGATCCCATATTTGCTCATCAACTCAGCTCCCTGATTGCAGTAAAATGAAAGCCATTGCTCAATACAACCAAACCGATCAATTATCCCAGAAAGTGCATCTATCTCATTAGGATTAGGCAAAATTTTTCATCACTAGAAAATAAAGGTTAAGCAATTGGACTAGTATTTAAACCCTCACCCTTAGCTATCAAAATGTAATTATGAGATCTCTCGTGTAATAGTGCAATGGAACTTACAAAAAATAGATAAATAAATAAAGAAAAAATCCAAATTCAACTTCCAATCTTGCTTTCGTTTTTCCTGAGATTTTCTCGGTCACCAAACAGAAACATACACACACGTGTATATACGTATATAAAAGAGTGAATATACGCGTATGCGTAGTCAAGTTCAGGGATAAGATCGGAGAAATAAAGACCTGATATTCATGGATGTTGAGACGGCGGAGCTGTTGTTGCTGCCATGTCCCGGCGACGGAGAGAGAGCAAGAGATGAGCTTGTTTAGCATTCTCCTCACCATTTCTCTCTTGAAACCCTAAACCACACAAGAACCAGAGAGAGAGAGAGAGAGAGAGAGAGAGTTGCGTTTGCCGGAAGCAGAGGCGATCCGGGTCATAGAGAAGCGAAATGGATCCCTAACATTTTCTCTTTTCTTCTTTTATTTCAACTTTGACCCCTCTGTTTTAAGTTTTTCTTACTATATGCCAACTCCTTTCAAATTATTTTCACTCATTACCCAAAACCGGAGATATTTATTTCAATTACAGCCTTTTGTGTCACATAAGCATAACTGCGCTTAAAATCAACTAAATTGATGATTGGATGAAATTAATTTTCCCCTCCAAAAATATTCGATATCGTGGATTGACCAAAGAGTAAAACATTTCGCCTCTAAGTTTACGACTTTGCTTTATCAAAAAGATAAAAAAAATAAAACATGGTTTACGACGTTTTTTATTCAATAAATAAATTTTAGGTAATATTCCATTTTTCAATACTAGTCTTCAAATAGATACATAAAATTATATCGAATATAAATAAATTACTTATTTTTAGGATTTTTTTAATAATTCTGCAATTGGATGAAATTTTCATATTTTTAGTAATTCACAAATTTATGTCTGTTGTTTAAAGATGTTTAGGGCTAAAAATTTCCCAGCTTTACCTTGTGCAACGTCGTCGTTTTTCTCCTTTTACGACTTTTACTTTGTCTTCCACTTCCTCTCTCTCTCTCTCTCTCTCTCTCTCTCTCTCTCTCTCTCTCTCTCTCTCAAGTCAATTTTAGTCCTCACTCCTCACATGTCACCAAGATTCCAACCCCCATATGTAAGGAATTAGAAATAAATCCTAAACGATTTTATTGTCATAACCATTAAACACATAACCAATATATAACTCAAATAAGTTATTCCAAATAAACAAAACAAATAAGAGGAGAAGAATAAGAGACACTCCATAGGACGTTTCTGAACATGCCAACAAATGTTGTCCAGGACAAAAGAGCTTCTTCTTAGAAATCATCAATATAATACAATACTAAATATATATATGTTTCCCAATACAGTAGAGTTTTTTTTTTATTTATTGATAGATATTTTTTTAATCATTAAATCATAATCTATCAGCTATAATAATTTAAATAGTTAAAAAATAATAATAATAATAAATACTATTATTATGTAAAGTACCAATCCAATATATATCATTTTTATATATTTTGTAAATTACATCTCATCACACATGTTTTTTCACAATAAAAAAAATTGAAAAAAAAACATTTAATAATGAGACTTTTTTTTCAACGACTGGTAGCGATTGGATAATGATTATCATCCAACAATTGAAAAAAATACTTGTTAAAAAGGAAAAAAAAAACATATTGGATTAGGAACCGTATATATTCTTCCTTCTATTAAAAAGATACTTTAGGCCGGAAATTTCATCGCCGTCCAAAATTAGGAGACTGTTATTACAGTTTAATCCCAATTATTCATTAGGGAAAGTTTCCCTTAAAAGGCAGAGAGAAAGAGAGAACCAAATAAATCATTTTCTTCCATGCAAAACCACTTTCATTCCCACCTCAGTCCTTGAAATTTGAAAAGCAGCTCGGAGACAAAAGATCTTTTTTGCAACTATATGGCGAATCATCTTTCCGTCATTCCTATTGCTACATATATTCTTTAAGGTCAAATATCCCCCAAAAAGTTTAAAAATCTTTCTTTTCCACTATCATATTTTCCCAGGATTCAATCCAATCTGAAAAGGGATTTACATATTAATAAAAGAAAAAGACAAATGTACAAAAGGAATAAGTGTACCATAGCAGCTTCAGGCTAAGTCCTCATTAGCTACTAATAAGGATAACGTGGAGACAAACCCGAAACATCAATCCAGGACGGTCTCTTTGCATTGTAATAGAAGTGTGCAATCATCTGAACCAACTCATCTGCTTTTCGAATCTCTGCCAAAAGAAAACGTTATTTAGTATCATGGCAAGGAAGGAATTTCAACAAGCCAGATCGTAGTAGAACCCTGCACTGAATGAGCTTGCAATGATAACTCTCACCTGTCTCCCTGTACAGGATTCTGTTCCCCCGTAAGAATAAAATCTGAGGACCTTCCTTAACTTTAAGAGCATATGCCAAATCTCTCTCTATATTGATGTCTATCTTGACTGACTGTTGCAATGAAAGTACTAGTATCAGTGGATAAATGAAAATGCATTTGCACAAAACAAAGTTTCAAAGTATACTGGCTCCTACAGTTTACTACGAAACTTGAGCCAAAATTGAATCAAAAAACATTTTATGACAAAAACTTATCACAACCCCATATGATAAAACGATACTTCAAATCCAAAAAAGGCAAATAAACGAGTTTGATATACCCGAGGAGGCAATCGATCTTTGGCATCCCAATAAACCTTAAGCGCCTTTTCTAGCTCTTTTAAAGCCTTCCAATTATCAGTTGCCCTGGAAATAGAGTAACAACGTGTGTACTATTAGAAACTTTGAACAGAATCTGAACCACAGCATAAAGCTCTTTTTTGCCCGGGTATGAACCTAAACCCTTGTCAAAGATATGTTAGAGAACTCCAACACATTGTAGTGTTAATCATTTCTTCTTTACTTCAAAGTCTCACAAACACCAAAATCAGTAATATTCTAAGCCTTTTTGTTCCCATCATAGCAATTATGAAAGATAATTCAAGATCAAACATTTCACAACCCTCAATTCATTTTGTGATGTACCCAACTAGACGGTGCTTTTCACTTGACCCTTATTAAGATAAGGACTTTCAGCGGCATTTAAACAACATGGATGTCATGTAACTAAAACAATGTGTGCATCATGTTCATCTTCACAATCATAACTTTCTTTTCTATGATTTAATCAAACATGGATAAATAACACAAAAACCTCATAAAACTACCGGAACAAAAGCTAGAAATACAGCCATTCTCCTTGAAACTTACAAAGAAGCACTGTCAAAAAAAAAGTAGAATAGCAAAATTGGGATAGAAGCTACCTCTTGTATCTTTCGAAAACTAAAACAACTAGCGGGCTCGGATGAAAAGCGAAGCTCTCCCATTCCAAACAGTTAATCTCCTTCACCCAATTATCATCAATCTCTCCTTCCCAATCAATCTCAACCCCATCTTCCCCAACGACATTCTTTATTGGGTGTTTGTCAAAATACTCTGAGGCTCTAATTCCCCATCCAATATCAGCATCCAATGGCCAATCCTGACTTTCCTCCTCAACCACCATTTTCTTCTTCTTCTTATTCTTATTCTTCTCATCAGCAACAGCAACGTCATCCTCATCATCATCATCATCATCGTCGTCGTCGTCGTCATCGTCACTAGTATCCGATTCATCTTCATCATCAGCAGGCCTTTCCTTCATCACATTCTCCTTAATCTCAAGCACCTCAGAACTCTGCTCTCTGATCGACGCAAACGTCCGCTCAAGCGATTCCCGGATGAAATCTTCCACCGCAACCGCTTCGCTTCTCCGACCCCGCCTCGACTTTCTGGGTCTTGTCGTGGGAAACTCCCCATCTTCTTCAACTTTCTTCTTCTCCTCCTCCTTCGAAGCTTCGGGTTTCTGGGAGACTGGTTCAACTTTCAGGCGACGGTTTCTCGATCTGGGTTTGGCTGCAGGAGTGGAGTTGAGTTTAGAGTCCTCGGGCTTTGGCTCAGATTTCTTTGAAAGAACGAAGAAAGGAAGAGACTTTACTTGGCGACTATGCTGTAGATAAGAGCAGTAGAGTCTGGGAACGAATGGAGTTTGAAGCATTAACATTTTCGGTAGCTTCCGCGCGCGAATCCAGTTAGGCGCACCAAGTGTTTGACAAGATGCCTAGCCTAATTTTTCGCAGTAGCCTGCTTCCACGAGGAATCCAGTTAGCAAAAATGCCTGGCTTACTTTTATATTGGAAAAGGGTTTGTGCCCTTCGTATATTGAAAAAATGTGTGAACCGGCGAAACAAAAACTTAAATTTGAGTGTTTCACCGTTTAAATTCTAAAGTTTAGATTTATGTAAAATAATATTTTAATATTAAAATTAATATCCTAAATGAATTTTTTAAATAATTTTAGTAACGATAAAATAATAATATCTTATATCAAAATTGTATTACTCTTCGTTATTCTCATTAAAATTAAAGATATTATTATATTTTATCAGTTAAAGTTATTTAAAAAATCAATTTAGGGTATTAACTTTTAAAAATTATTAACCTCATGATATTATTCTAAACTTTATGATCTAAATTGCAGAACACTCAAATAATTGGATATTTTTTTGTTGTTTATCCTATAAAAAGTGGGTTAACAAGAAACAAATAAAAATCTTGTATATATATTTACTCTAAAAAAAAAATCTCACACGTTAAGTTTAAATTAATTAAAATTTCTTTTTTTTTTTATTTTTACAATTTTTGGGTAAACGTGGTAATCCGCGTCGTATCGTGTTTGATTTAATTAAATCATATTAGTAACAAATTGACCTACGTGACACTTGTTTAATGAGAATGTCAGACCAATGAATCAAAACACATATAAATAATATAATTATTAGTTTACTTCATTTTTTGAATTAAGTTTTACTATAATAAGATAAATTAGTTCATTAGTTTTATTAGTTTTATGTTTTTCATTTTATTTATAAGAAATTCATTAAAAAATATTTTTTAAAAATAATTATTTAATATAATTTACTGAAAAAAATTTGCTTAACCATGTCAGTTTAATTTCGTGTCAAACAAATTCAGTTAAACATACAAGTTTCGAGTCATATTATTATGTCATGACTTATATTGCTACCTCTATTTTTGAGAGGACAGACACAAGTCATCTCAGTTATAAGGTTACTATCTAACTCATTATACTTGGGTCAGAAAAATCAAAATGTTTGAAATTTAATTTCCCTTTTTTTGGGTGATACTCCCCTAAATTTTCTAATTATTATTTGAATAATAATTATAATGGTATTATAAAAATGCAGTTCCACGTTAAGTTTGACAAAAGCCTTCTTTCTAACAATTTGGTGGATCCTGTTTTTCTTTTTACAATTTTCAAAAAGTAAATTCTTTTTTTTTTCTGGAGTGTGGATTATTTAAAAAAAAACTTTATAAAAATTCAAAGTGCTCAAACAACATTAGTTAGCACCTTTATTTATTTCTAGAAAGTTAAAATTAACAGTCCATAAAATATGACACTAGTAGAGAGTACAAAATAGACCATAAAATTTTAAAATAAGACTATAAACAAAACTTACTTTGAATGAAAGGTAAACTATAAAAAAATGCCCTCAAGTTTGAATATTTTATAATTTAAATTATGAAGTTTAAAATTATGCTAAATAATTCTCTAAGATTGAGAATTTTTTAAAATTAATACCCTATACTAACTTTTTGAATAATTTTAATAATGAAAAAATAATAATATCTTCCATTAAAATTGGAATACTCCTTATTATTCTTCTCAATTTTGAAGATATTATTGACTTTTATAAGTAAAAATTGTCCAAAAACTCAACTCAATATATTAATTTTCAAAAATTCTTAATATCAAGATATTATTTGGAGAGTCCAACTTTATAGTTTAAATTACAGAATATCCAAACTGTATAGTATTTTTTTGCAATTTACTCTTGAAAAAAAATAAAATTAAGTTAGTCACTCAGAAGGTAAAATGAAAAATAAATAAATAACTAATAAGATTAGCACATACACACATGAGTGGCCGCAAAGAGGCAAGTGGTAGAAGACGGAAAATCATACGCTTTGTAGAAACGTGAACAATGCTAAACATCTTACCTCATACTATATATGATTTATCACTAGTAGATAACATTCGTTCTATTTATAATAAGTTTTAATTCACCAATTGAAATGTGATAACTCATTATTATGTTAGATAGTATTAAACAAAATGATAAACTAAGTGAAATTCTAACAGTATCCTTATTAAAAAGACAAAGAAAATTGATTTCAATATTGAAGTTTATATTATAATAGCAAGTTATAAATAAAAGTCATGAGCTGTTCATTTTTATTTTTTTATATTTTTTAAGAAGAGAAAAAGGAAAATTTTAATAAAGGTAAATTGTTTACTACAATAGAAGGAATACAAACTATACAATTGAGAAATTTCTAAAACTACAACTAGTTATTGATAAAAGACTACTCCTTATGGGCAAGTATACGAAATGCTTCCGGATTTTGGGAGGGTAATTTGGACAATTTACTAATTTTCCGGATAAAATAAAGGGGGGGATTAATTTGCAAAAGTTTTGTGCAGAAGGACTAAATTTTAATTTTTGGGGGACTAGATTGATAGAGATTTGAAATTTGGGGACTNGCCGCGACCGCCTCTCCAACCACCGTGCGCCCACGCCACTGACCAGTGAAAGACCCCCGTGCTGCGCCGAAGCTCTGCCGACCCTCACCAGCCGTCGCCGTCGTCTGGTTCGCCCTAAAACCACCATCGAAGCCGTTGGAGCCGTTTCGGTTTTTTCGTCACCGACAACTATTCTGGCCACCATTCGACCCTCAACCGGTCCCGTTGGATTCACTCGTCTTAAGGATCATCAAGGTATATATATCTCAACCCCATTTTGCCCGGATTGAAAGTTGCCAATTTTGGATATTTTGAGTTTAAGTTTGACTTTTTGATCCGGTCGTTGGATTGTGTTTTTGTTGTTATTTTTGGAATGTACTCGGAAAATAGAGAAGTTTGATATGTATATATATTGCCTATGTTTGGTGATCGGTATAGAAATCAAGATCGGAAGGTCGAGATTTATCTTGTTTTGCATGCCACTGGCCCAGTGTGAGCCCGAACTCGAATTGGACAAATTAAATATCTAACATAGTTATTTTGGGTGCTAGGAATTCAGTGAAGAGGTCCGTTTATAGAATTGAAGCTCCAATGAGAAGAAGGTTTTTCACAAGAGGACGATCGAGGGCTTGGAATTGGTTCCCGATCCTCCGGTCGATCGTCAACGACACCTTGAGGATTCGATAGCGTGATATTGCTATTCGAGCGAGGTAGGGACTCAATTACCTCTGTTTTATATCGTTTTTGAATAAAACTTATTTTCTGCAACATATGAGAACAAATATGATTTTTGGTTTCTCGAATATCTGTGATGAGAATTGGTTATATGAGATATATACTGTATTGCTCTGGAAATTTTCTGAGTACATGTTATTTTGGGTATATTAAAAATAGGGCCATTATGCTGTCCGTTTTTCTACAAAAACCTAGTACGCTAATTTTACTAAAAAATCAGAGCACGATTATTTTCACACTTCAGTTCTATATTGCAAGTGTCATAGGATCATACATGAGCACCGTGTTAGCATCGTAGGTTACAGTGTGGCGCTGCGTGCCCCACCGTCAGTGAAAGTCCGTAAACTCGCTCGGAGTTTTGTTACTTCTGATTACCTCCCCATTTGGCATGCGTAGGCAATTCGGTTGCCCCTCCAAGTTTGGTAAGCGACACACAGGTGTCCTCTCCGGGTATGGGCTTAGGTATCAGACAGGCTATTAGGCATATTTAGTGCCATCATCCTGAGTTTCCACAGATGAGAAGATGAGAGCTCATGGGTATGGATTGATTTGTGTCATGTGCATATGAATTGAATGGCTTTGATTACACTGCTTTTTATATATATGTATCGATTTCTAGTTTGGATTATATATATATATATATATATATGTTTTGGACTAAACTAACCATGCAGGAATTCCCCATCACTAAAATATTTTCGATCGAGGTAATTATTTTCCTACTGGGCATTTTATGCTCACCCCCCTACCTTCTTTCTTAGGTGGTGTCCAGTGCGATCTTGGTGATCAAGAGGAGTAAGAGGTCATCTAGATTGCAGTTCGTTTCTTGGTAATGCTAGGAGTTTGTTTTCATAGTCTTTAGACTATTTGGGTTTTGTATTAGCATTGAACCAAGATTACTGCTTTCTATTTTGTCTGCGAACTTATGTATGCCATTTTGGTATTTAACTTTTGTTATGGATGATGGTGATGCTTGGGCTTTTATGTGACTTCGTGATTTCTAGTTATTATTCAGTCTATGTTTAATGGTGTATACGAACTGTGGGAATGGTTCACGGGATGGAATTCTGATTATTTTATTTAAATAGACTGTTTTATAAAAACTAGAACTTTTGACACTTTTCAAATAAATCAAGGAATTTCTCACCTGTGTGAAATTCTCTTTCTGACATTGGCCCAGATTTTGGATTGTAACAAGTTAGTCACTCGGAAGGTAAAATGAAAAATAAATAAATAACTAATAAGATTAGCACACACACACACGAGTGGCTGCAAAGAGGCAAGTGGTAGAAGACGGAAAATCATACACTTTGTAGAAACGTGAACAATGCTAAACATCTTACCTCATACTATATATGATTTATCACTAGTAGATAACATTCGTTCTATTTATAATAAGTTTT
>JXTB01000644.1:114110-137325 GCA_002914805.1 Parasponia andersonii
ATTAATTAATTAATAATAATTATTAATTACATATAGATAAACTATTTATCTGGACAAAGAATGTAATAATAGAAATAATTTAATATATAGTACAGTTTTTGTAAGAGATGGAATTAGGGACCTATGAACCTGTAATTCAAGCTCCAATAAATTATGACAATTAATTAAATTCTTTAATTAATTTGTCTAATTTATGAATTCTAGTATTACTCCACTAAAAATCTGAAATTACACTCTTAAAGTTACATAATTAATTTACTCAGAAAACACCAAGCAGTCTATCAATTTAATCATTACATGTAGTTCAATCATTCGCAGACAAATCATAATTTAAGTTAGGTTATATTCCATTTACCTCTCTAGTTACATCTTTATCCTTATGTACCATTGATTCTTTAATGAGCAATCAACTTACAAATCTATTATAAATTGAGTACTCAAACTGTTCAAGTCCTGATTCCATACACAAAGGAATCATCTTTCTAGCTTCATAATGGAATGAATGAATTCCATATCTGTAAGTTACATTCCCAACTACTCATCTCATTATGCTCCCAAGATACAAGTATTTTAATCTGTTTAAAAAACAAACATTTAACAAGTATGTTAAAAAACATAATGTTATAAATAGAAATTTATAACTACTCAGGATTAAGATTGATCTATATATGATCATCTAGTGACATTATTTGAATTCTCAACAGTTGACGGAATTTATGTGAGATTCAAATCATGTCTGGTCCAGTTTTATATAATCGAATTATATAAAGTACATCCATTATGATATTAACACATCAATAGTCCAGATAAGACTATTACATTGTCAATGTTAATGGACCGTACTAATAATATTTAATTAAAGATTTCAAACTTTAATTAATTATTATAGACTATATTTAGTTTATTATCCATAAATTTAATCCTCGTGTATATAACACTTATATACTAAATTTATGGTCACATAAATAAACTATGAATTTTCAGATATTTAAAGACATACAAATTATACACAAATTTAAATAGAAAAATGTCATTTTATTAGTTCAACAAATATCCAAATTATAAATACTTTTAGGGCACAAACCCTAACATTTAGAACATGGTCAAGTATTGGAAATTTGTTTATGATAGAGATCATGTATAATACATAATTGGTATTAATTCAATAAGTTTTTTTTTTTACTTATCTATAGATATTGTTTTACTTAATTAAAATTTATTACTTATGTTTTTTTATTATTCATAATAAAAAGTGGAAAGAGAGAGAAAAAAACTAAATAATGAGTATCAATCTAATAAGTATTTTTTTTACCTATATATAGATATTGTTTTACTTAATTAAAATTCATCACGTACGTTTTTTCATAATAAAAAGTGGAGAGAAAGAGAAGAGAACTAAATAATGAGTATTTATTTTTATTATTTATTTTTTTAACGACTCAAATTATGATAGTCGTTAGATAATAGTTTCTTCTGGATAGGTTAAAAAAAAAAACCTATTAGATTGAGAACAATACGTAATTGTGTCTTTTTACAAATGTTTACTTATAATTGTTTTCATTTTTTTATATAACGATCGTCTATAATCCAGATAGTCTTACACATATATAAATATGAATCGAAAAAGTAGTAACAAAATCCAAAACAACTCACATAGATGCTGTTGAAAAGATATGCGTTGTTGAAACTTAATATAAGATTTATGGTATACTGTTTAACCTATTATGAATAAAGTATTTCATCCATTCAAAAGAAATAATAATAAGGAAAAAAGGAGTCGAATAGATTAATGGAATCAAAAGTTATACAGTCGTAGACTCGTAATCTGTCACTAAACAAAGAGATACAGAAAGGGGCATACGAGGAATATAAAATTACAAAAATCAAATAAAAGAGATAACAAAGTTGACTTCTTCATATTTATAATACATTATAGTTAGTGGAAAATTACATTATCATCCGTGTATTATCGCTTTCTTCACAAATACTAAATCTTTTGTTGAAATTACAATTCGATATTGCAAAATTTTATATTCTTTTCCGTGCCCCAATTTTTTAACTTCTCATTGTTGCCATGAAAAAAACTTAAGCTTCAACACGTTGGGCCCAAACTCGGTAATAACAAAGGTTACAAGGGTTAGCCTGGAATTTGGCAATTAGCGTGTTCTTGGTTGTATTAATTTGGTATTGTCTTATTCTTAAAGAATCACTACTTCTAATTACGTGGACAATAAAACTTCAAAATTATAGTTTTAATTTCTCAAAATAGCTGTGAAAGTGACCTTTTTAAAAAAATCTCTTATAAAATTCATCATTAAAAAAAATCTTATAAAATTATTTACAAAAGTTATGAAATAATGTTACCAAAAACAAATAATATAAAAATTATTTATGAGTTTATAGAAAATGATTCGAATTCTATATCAAATATACTGATAATTTCCATAAAAATAATCCCAAACTAACTCCTAACAAATAAGTACCTTTGGGCTTCAACCGCTATGAAAACCTCTATTTTATCTTATGCTATAAACTGTATATGCAGAATTTGAATGCTCAAAATAATCATTTACTAAAGTATTTACGAAAAAGTTACGAAGACTAACAAGTTATCCCAAATCCCAACCAAAAATCACGTTAAGAAGAAAAAGAAAGGTTAATTATGTATTTGACACCCAATTCGAAAATTAAATTATGTCTCCAACACTCGATCAAAAATATTAAATTGAATAGGTTACCTGTTCCATTATAAGGTACAGATCCAGAAAGTTGGGCTTTTTAGGGTTTCATATCTCTCTACACAATTTAATCATAAGTTGAATCAAACACAATTTCTACCCAAAATATTAGATTCGTTTATGATTCGTTCATCCGTAAATTTTTAGGTAATCAAGCTGTAAATTTATGTAAAACACCCATATGTGTTTGGATAAGCAAAGAAATTTAACAAAGAAAGAAAGCAATTTTCAAACATAGAAATTCAATCACACAAATTTTTCTTCTGCATCAATTCCTAATAGTGGTAACTAAAAATCATATTTTCCTTTTCTTTAGAGAGGAGAGGAATTTATTTTCCCGTTTTCACAAGGAAAATAAATAAAATTTCAATAAAAATAAATAATTGATTCAACAAAAGAGAGAAGTCTTTACATTTTTCAATTAGCGAGCAAAATGAGACCCAAGGGGATTAGTACACGTGTTGCAACCAACTTCCACTACATTACATCTGTAGAAGGCGAGCAAGCTGGGTAGGATTGACGACGCCAGCAAAGTGGGCCCCATCGGAACTTATCAAATCCGCTACCGCCACGTATCTTTGGAACCTTTCAAGGCACGGCTCAGCTCCGTCTCTCGCCTCGGCTTCACCTTCCCGGCTCTGCTTCGTCTCCTCCACCGGTTCCAGAGCCAAATCACCCGTGTCATCGGCTCGCACCGCGTCCCACGGCTGGCCGAAGAGAGTTCCCTTGGTGAGGAACTCGTGGGCCAAGTAGCCAGCTAAAAGGTGACTAGAAGAAGCCGCGCCGGACTCTTTATCCGAGCCGAGCTGAGACTGAGCCGGCTTCAGCTTCCTTGCAGTTGACATTGACGGTTGGATGACGGCGTCAACACCGACCTGATGAATATGATCTTCTTCTTTGCGCTTTTTGTTTGACGTCGTTAGAACTCGACGGGGCGGGAGACGCATCGTTTTGGTATTCATATCTTAAAAAAATTGGGTGCATGCCACGTCAGCTAACAGGGCATTTAAATACACCACAAATATAATCCTAGGGAAGAAAAGATTCCTTTTCAGGGGGGAAAAAAAAATAAGGGCCAAAAGAGACGTTTGGGAAAAAGTTTTTTTGGAAAAAAAATAAATTGGAAAAATTTTTGTAGATATGGTAAATTTTTTGAGGGCCAAAAAAAAAAGTAGTGATGAAAAAAAAAATTGAAAAAACAAATTATGGGAGAGGAAAGTGTGCAAGAACCAATCACACTAAGATGGGCCTGCCCAGAACTTCGAGGAGAGAAGGAATAGATGACGCGAAGGTACGAGTAGAAGATTAGGGATGGGAGCCGGTTGTCTATATTTATAGATAGGGTAGTAGCGGATTACCCCTTGATTTTACACGAAATCACGTGAATGCCACAACCTTCAATGACAAAAATACCCTCCCTTTTTTTCAAAAAAACGGAAGGATGAAAACAAATATCGAATCGGATAGATGATTAATTCTTTTTTTTTGTTCGGTAGTTGTTAATTGTTATTTAGAACTTTCAGATGCATAAGAAATCAAAGTACTTAGACACAAATATTTGGTTTCTCTCGATAGAAAAAAAAAATTGGTTGGCAATATATATGATTTTTTTTGAATTAATTTATATTTTCTATTTTAAAAAGTGAAATAAAAAGTTTAAAAAATCTTTGTAAAAACCTGAATTTTTGGGAGGGTAATTTGGATATTTTATCAATTTTAAGGTATTATGTTGGTGAATTAATTTGCAAATATTTTGTGCAGAATGACTAAATTATAATTTTTAGGGAATAAAATTGATAGAGATTTAAAAATCAGGGACTATAGTGTAATTTTTTAAAAAATTGCACATTTCCCTACTTACTCACGTGGGCTCTCCCTCATACTTACTATCTCTCTCTCTTCCCCGACGCCTCTCTTGCTCTCTCTGTTCACTCTCGACCGGCGCACCAGGGGAGGCCGCGTTGCCGCCGATGCCACCGTCCGGCCCGCCAACCACCTGGCGTGAGCTCGCCATGCTGCCAGGAAGCTCCGCCGACCGTCGCTAACCACTGTCGAAGCCGCCGTTTCGGATTTCTCATCACCGACGACGATTCCGACCACCATTTGACCTTTAACCGGGCTCGTTGGATTCATCTCGTTGAGAGGAAGCTCAAGGTATATATATCTTAACCTCATACTAACTGAATCAAAAGTTGTCATTTTTGAAATATTTTGAGCTTGAGTTGACTTTTTGATCAAATCNGTTTGATCGTGTTATTGTTGTCATTTTTGGATTGTACTCGGAAAATAGGGAAGTTTGATATATATATATATATATATATATATATATATATGTATTGCCTACATTTGGTGATCAGCACGAAAATCGAAATTGAACGGCTAAGATTTTGCCTTGATTTGCATGCCGCCGGCCCAATGTAAGCCAAAACCCGAATTGGATAAGTTATATGTCTAATCTATCTATTTTGGGTGCTAAGAATTCAGTGAAGAGGTCCGTTTGTGGAATTGAAGCTCGGTTGAGAATGTAGAAGACTATCGATGGCTTGGAATTGGTTCCCGACCCTCTGGACGATCGTCAACGACGCCTTGAGGATTCAATAGTGTGGTGTCTCTATTCTTGTGAGGTAGGGATTCGGTTATCTCCATTTTATACTATTTTCATTTTTGGTTTTCTTGAATATATGTGATGGATTGTAATGATATATATATATATATATATATTTATAGGTTGCCAATCTAATAACTATTTTTTTTTTTTACTTATGGGTACGTATTTTTTTTTAGCCATTGGATTACTATTAAATGGTGATCTAATGGCTATAATGAAGTGCATAAAAAGACGTGCATCATTAATGTTCTTTCTCTCTCTTATTTTTTACAATAAAAAATGTGCATGTTAAATTTTTATCGGCCAAATTGATACCTATGCATAGATAAAAAAAAAAAATACCTACTGAATTGGTGCCCATATATATATCCATATATCTCAGGTTTTTATTTTTTTTCCCTTACAGATAACCAGGTAGAGTATATGAATTGGAATCTCTCCTTTCAATGAGAAATTTGAAAATCTTAAAGAACTTCTTTGACAATATTTTTATTCTAAGCAAATTGATTTATTCAAACGACATATTCAAATTTCTTCACATGCGCTTCACTTTTGATAACAAATGTGAAAGGTTATCAAGCAAGCTCTTAATGCTAAGAAGTAATGGGCAATTGAATATTATTGTTGTTAAGACATAATAAATATGGTAAATAAATTTTCTTTGAATTTTAAGTTATTGGCATTTTTTAATCAAAATAGCATTATAGATTGGTTAATGAAGTGATAACCACTTTTATAAAATAATAATAATAATAAAATGGTAACCACATAGGGGACTTTTTGGCACCCAATGTTAATTATTAATACATATTCTTTTTTTTTTCACGTACTTTGATGTCCTTTTATAATTGAATTCTTACAGCGGTGAGATGAGGAGAAACTAAGGAAACACTTTATGCACGAATGACACGATGATTTAAATTGAAATCCTGAAAAATGTTAATAAAGAAAAGAACATGTATGCACAAAAATCATTGGGAAACCATCACAATAATCATTGAGTGCCATCAAGAGTAATCATGAATATCAGGGTCAACGAGGGTTAATGGTATGATTGGTCCCGGCTTATTGTCGTTTCACTTCAAATTTTTTTTTTTATGATATTTAAGTAGTAAATATTTATTTTTTAGCATCATCAGTCATTTTGGTATATTTTATTATAGATTCTGTTAAAATTTATTAGAATGAGAGAGATTTTACATCTTGATCTCAATTTTTTAATTGTTTAATAATTTGATCCTTAATTTTTATTTTTATATTCATATTTCTAATTAATAATATTGTATTTATCAATTTTTCAGGAAATTAAAATTAAAAGACAGATATAAAACAAATAATTCATTTAAAAACCAAATTCAAAAAAGAAAAAAAATTATACTAATAAACCTTAATTTATGTCAAACTATAGTAACTATATGAACAAAAAATAATTATCTTATCATTTCTAAAACTAAAAAAATTTCACATGCATGCTTTTATACTAGTCAAATTTGACTGAAAAACTGAAAACTTATTATATCCATTAAATGTTCATGTAATTATGAATGATTATTCTAAAAAATAATTAACTATTTACAGTAAATAAGTCTGAAAAGCTTTATAGTTTTCCATTAAATGTTCATTTTTTTTTATATAATTGCATCTGTCAATCTTTCAAAAAATTAATATTTTAGAATTTTATTTTTCCGAAAGATTGACAGATGTAATATTATTAATCGGAAATATGAGTACAAAAAAAAACAAGGACCAATTTGTTAAACAATTGAAAAATCAAGACCAATATTGTGAAATTTATCTCATTCAAATGAATTTTAATGAAATCTTAGATATAATATGCTAAAAAGGACTAATAGTGCCAAAAAAAGAAACGTTTAGTACTTAAATATCACAAAAACAGGTTGAGGACTAATATGCTAAAATAGTAATAGGTTAGAGACCAGTGTGCCATTAACCCAAACATTGAAGACCTTACGACCAAAAAAAAAAACCCAAAAATAAAATTAAAAAAAAGTTCTGAAAAACATATAAGTCAACGAATCATCAAAATTTTGATGGATATCTACTAAACATGGTCCTCGAGGCAAACTGTGCAAATTAGCCTATCGTTTTATGAATGCTTCCCGCATTTATGGGTTTCTAATACTTTTGTCTATAAAAATAAAAAAAGAACCACAAAAATACGGAGATCGATTTTTTTTTTTTAAATTCCTATATGGTTTTTATTATAAAAATATACTTTTTTTTAAAAGTTTTTTTTAGAAAAATATAAATTTTAAAATGATTACCAATTGCTAGTTTCTGAAAACTGGTTACTGGTTACCAGTAGTTACTAGTTACCAACACTCAAAAACTAATTATAAAAATGGCACCGGCACCGAATCTAAAAAAATAGAGACCACTGTATTTTTCTAAAAGTTAAAAATTCCATAATAAGGCTTAATTTTCACTACATTTATTGGAAAAAATTAGCTTTATACAACTTTTTTTCCTCATTAATTAAATCTACTACCAACTTTTTAAAAATGAATTATTGACGAATTTATGACAATCTTGACGGATTCGTCAGCAGTGAAATTGACAGATTCTTGACGATATTAATAGATTTTTGATAGATTCTTAGCGGATTCTTAATAGATTCTTAACGTTGGTAATAATCATGACGGATTATTTAGGGATTTTGATAGATTCTTGATGAATTCTTGACAAATTCTTGACTAATTTCCTCCTAAAAGTGGTAGAATCTAGTTGTGGTGGTAAATTTAGTTAAACATTTAAAAAAAGTGGTAATTGTCTCCTTAGCCCCATTCATTGAGCCTATTCCCCACTATAATGCAGCCCAAAGCTGGGCTCCAAACGTTGTCGGCTTGAAAGCTTATCCAATACATCATTAAGAAAATGGGCTAACTAACCAAGCCTTGGGTTTATACACACTCTTCGGCCTCGTTTTTTTTTTTTTTTTTTTTTTTTTTTTTTTTTTTTTAATGAAGGCCTTGTTTTTGTTTTTGTTTTTGTTTTTCAAGGAATTTAAAAATAAAAATAAAAAATAAAAAATAAAAGAAAGAAAATAGCAAAAACCTCTCATACATGTTCTACAAAAGGATAAAATACTAAAGATCCCATGTATTATTTTTCTTTTTTAGTAACACATAACATGACAAATGAATTGTCAATATAATTGTATACCATTCTATTAAATTTATGATATTTCATTCTTAATAACTACACTCGACGGTATTACAATTTCAAATCTTAAATACTTTATCTAGAAGTTTTCTATATTCAAATCCTATTAAAATTCTTTTGAAAAATTTCTGGGTATTGTCAGAATTCAAATTAATTTACTAAAAAAATCAAAATTCCAAAGAGAGAGAAAGAAAAAAAAAAAAAAAGGAAGAAGAAGAAGAAGAAGAAGTAAATTATCAGGTTTGTTGACTTCCAGAAAAAAAAAAAAGGTTCCGTTTGCTTCAGATTTACTAAAAAAAAAAGTGAAAATTTAATACTTCATTGCTTTTAAACACACAGCTTCGGTCACTGCATATAGATTTTTTTTTTCCCCACTGTTTTGGATTATCAACGCAGCTTTGTGAGTGTATTATTCCGTGATGATTATTATATAGAATTTTATTTTTCTGTTGCTATTCATTGAGATGAGTTGTAGGTCACTTTTGTTTATTTATTTTTATAAAAGTAAACTCACAGCCTCTCATATGTTAATGCATCTTAGAATGAACAGTACATACGTGACGAATTCATTATCACTTTAAATAGAGAATTAAAAAAGAGCAGAAAAAATGGCTAATTAAACTGTATAGATATCAAAGGTGTATTTCTAATGAAAAAACATTTTTAAATGAAAAAAGTTACTTAATATCATTAATTAAGGGTGTCAAAATCAATAAGTTAATATTATAAAAAATATATATGGATCATGTTTTAATGGAGTTTTTATTTTTGCTCCAAATATAGTATTTTGATCAAGTTAAAAATGACTTGTAACAACGAGTCATTTTAACTTACAGTCATTCTATTCCCATTTTTTAGAGAATCAAAGCCATTTCATTCTAATCTTTTAGAGAATCCTCTTTCCAACAATACATTTTAAAGAAAAAAATTTGGAATGATTTTTTTAAAGAACAAATTTTATCAAAATTACTAATATTGAATAGTTTGATATATACAAAAAAGCCCATATTACAAAGAAAGTTAATTGTAAGTGTCAGTTTAGGAAAAATAAAAGAAAACCATGATTTAAGTCATTGAGGTTTGAGGTTCTATTATGTTTTTTTTTTTATACAAATTATTAGAAAATGAGTTAAGAATTGAATATGGGCTTAGCTTGGGCTTGGAAGCCCAAGTAATTTATAAAGACTAAAATTGTTATAAAACTTATTTTCATGAACCATTTTGAAGCTAAAAATTGAGTAGGACCCATATCTTGTTGATGAAAGGTCTTGGTGAATTCTTATTCTCCTCTGCGAGGACATCGATTTCGTATATTCACACGCTCAAAATGGTGCACGGATGAATGAGAAATTGTCGCTCAAAAGTGTACCATTGGAATTGAAAAAATGAAAGGAAAAATAAGAAGTCCCACATTGGTGGGGGAAGCTTATTCCTAGTAGTTTATATAGAGCCATGTTTTGTAATAATGGTAAAAATAACTACTATGGATGCTCTCTCAGGCACGCGTAGGAGGGGTGCAAATAATCAGGCCTGGGCTTGAATTTGCATGGACTCATGTATGTGCACTTATGGACACGAATACTGGGCCAAAAACTTGGACTCTTGTAAGCCCAATCTTTTACTACGGGGGCCTGAATTTGCATGGACTCATGTATGTGCACTTATGGACACGAATACTGGGCCAAAAACTTGGACTCTTGTAAGCCCAATCTTTTACTACAGGCCAGATTATTATTATTTTTTTTTCAATTCTGCTTCAATTCAATGGTCAGTTACATGCAAAACTGCCAACCTTTTTATGGTTGTGCTAGGCCTAGAAATCTCCCATTCTGCCAAGCATTAGTGCTAGGCGTTTTTTGGCCATGTAACAGCCATATTTGGCTTTATTGGATTTATTCCAATTGAAAGTATGGTCTGTAACTTCCCACTCCAAATGACTATAAAAAGAGAGCTTCCCTACCTCATTCTACACACCAAAAATCAGTAGTTTCCTCTTTGATTTCTCTCTACTGCCGTCTCTCAATTTCTCTAGTTTTTCGAATGTTCTTGAGTTCTTGAGTTTACTAGCTGAAGTTCTTCGAGTGTTTAGGAATTTCGTAGCTAGGATTCTTAGTATGTTGGAGTTCAAAACTATCCAGTTCCTAGAGTGGAGGTGTTGGTGCTTTGCCTGTCACTCTTTGTTGTTGTATCCTGGGAAACTGACGCTAGCTAAAGTCCTCAAGCATTCTAATAGAGGGAGCGAATCAGTTTTAAGGACACTGTGTCCTACACAGACCTCGACGGTAACAATGTTTCCGAAGTGCTACTGAAATTCCATTGAAGTGTGAACCAAATTTTTGGTAACTTTAAATTTTGTTTTAAAGTTTATTGTAAACGTTTGTTAAATATTTTTGTAACCTTATATATTGCATGTTATTGTTAATTTAATTCTTACACAAATTAGTTGCATTTCAAACAAAAAAACAAAACTAAACCATGATTTAAATAAATATGTTTCTATGTCTTTAAACTTTATAGAAATATTGTTTAACAGAAATTCTCATATATTCTAACTCAAATATGGCGTTGACTTAAAAAAATTATTTTATATTAAAACAACAACTTCCACAATACATGCACAACAAAATTAGGCAAAGAGGAATTTTGATTTGTTTTCTTCTTTCGACTATTAACTTATCGTCGTATTATTGGGTAAAAACACATTTTATTTATTTATTATTTTTACTGTTATTATTATTAAAAGAAATTTTATCTTATGTTAAAATAGGTCCACATGTAAAATAAAAGAAAATATTAAGAATATTAAGGTAATTAAATATATAAAGTGTGTAAGTAAAAAATATATAGTACGTCAAATCACAAAAAAAAAAAGAAAAATTAGAATTTATCAACTAGATAAATTATACATAAAAGAAAATAAGTTAAAAAAAAAGGTAGTTACACGTGAAATCATGACATAATTAGTATACATAAAAAAGAATTAGCTAAATTAGTTAATCTGGGGAAAGCATACATGTAGAAAAAAATTTAAAAAGGGAAAGAAAAATAAACTTATATACAATAAAAAATGAGACTAAAAACACAAAAAATGGAATAAGAATGAGAATGAAAATAGAGGAATTGAATGAGAATGAAAACAAAATAAAAAATCAATGGAAAAAAATTGAAAAAAAAATGTCACCAATAAGTTACAAGCTTTTTTTTTCTTAAATTGATTACAATTTTTTTTGTAAAATCAGTAATATTATTATAATCATAAAAAAAATCTAGTGACCTAAATTAGGGTATCTATTTGTAAAGAAAATTAAAAATTTCTATTGAAACATGACTCGTGTATATATATATATATATTGAAAGGCAATAAGTTAATAAAACGAATGGTTGTACTAAAAGATATGGAGAGACGTGTTTTAGTAATGATTTGGGATGTCGATACTAAAAGAAACCGTCTTTAAATTTTTTAATGAGAATCATTTAAATTGGGGGTAACTCTATGCGAGTTGGATTGCGAATATAGACCCATTAGATATATACACGGTGTGGTTATAATAATTTAGCAAAATCCCAACTGAGGGTAGAGAAAATTATCCATACTACGGAATGTGAATTAGGCAATTCTACGGTTAAGAGGGAATTTTGTGGTAAGGAGATGTGCAAGCCTGATCTTGTTAAATTTGGAACATGTAAAAATAAATATAAAGATATTAAAAATTATGTACAATTCATATATACATAGTACGGTTTGGCAAAATTCCAATCGAGACAATAGAGCAAATTGGACTTCAACTCACAACGTATAGAAAATTATCCGTACCACACCATACAACGTGAGTTGGGCAACTTCCATCATTAAGGGAGAATGTTGTACACCCCTACATGATAATACCAATCCCTTTCTCAAAGTACTTTTATTCAACCATTTGATTATTTACATCTACAGTCCACATTATTAGAAAACAAGATTTAAGGTCATGTATCCTTAAAAAAAAAAAAAATAGGGTCATGTATGTAATACGACCAATGTTTATTAACTTATTTAGGCATATACAGATAGAGCTAAGCGATTCATATCCGAATTCAATAAACATTTAAGGAAATGCTTATTTTTTAAGTGGACATATTAGTAGATGTAATCCTTTACGTTTTAATCAAATCCGTCCTACTAAAATTTTCCCTTGTAAATTAGATTAGTAAAACACTAATTTTCACCATGTGTTTTTAAAACTACAAAATATATCCCATTAATCTCTCAAATTGAGTTAAAAATGGCCGTTAAATTTGGTCAAAATTATGCTGCTAAAATGACAATTATATTCTGTCACAATTAATTAAATAGTTAAATAGTTCTTTAATCTTACAAGGGAACATATTGTTTTATTTTAAAAAATTTATATGATTTTACAAAATAAATTTAAATATCTAGTCATTTTTTTCGGGTGGGGATAAGTTTAATGCATAATTTGACTATTTGATTAGGGGCACTTTGGTCATGTTTCGGATACAAATTTTAAAATAGAAATTTGTGAGAAGGAATAAGTTTAACCTCATTTGAAAACTTGATGGTACATTTTGTATTTCCAGGAATACAAGATAGAAATTAGTATTTTTCTAAAGTCAAGCATACATTTTGAGTATCTTACCATTACGACATGATTCTATATGATCTAAGTGGAATGCGAAACAGCAATCTAACTAATTAGGAAATTACAGAATTAAATAAAGTGTTATTATGAAATAAAAATTATTAGTTGGTCAAGAATTATGAAATAAAAATTACAAAGTTGGTTTTAGTTCACTAAAGGCACTAATAGCTACTTAATTTATTCACGAGTAAGAGTTATGGGACTACACTGTCTCATCTTATTCCTTGACACATAAACTCTATTGTGCTTTATATTTTTAAAATGTGATATTTTCAGTAAATCTATATACAAGTAACGAAAAGGAGAGTGAAAACAAGAGTACTCCTGGCACTACTATTTAGTTATTTTTCTTATTTTTCGCTTAGTGTGATTCATATTATTATTACAATATGATATTTTCAATAAAATCCACATGTTAAGTGATGAAAATAAGGTTATTTGCAAAAAAAAAACAAAATATTCTGAAAGATAGTCTTAAATAAATTTAACTATATTTTTTAATTTGTGTAAAATTATATTCTTTATATTTTAAATTTTTACAATTTTATACTTTCTGCATATAAATTGATAAATAAATTTCATACTAAATACAAAATTTAAATTTAAGATATCTTATTTTTACTGATTAATACAAAAAATTTATTGAAAATAACTTAAAATAATTAACATTAATTACTAATTAATACACAAATAGTAAAAATTTATAAAAATTTAAAATATGAATATATAATTTTACACTGGACAAAATATATAGTTAAAATTGCATAAATTTCGTACACTCTACGGTGTTTTTTATTTTTTTTTTGGACAACTGTCCCATGAAAATAAGAGAAATCCTAGCACTGTGCTTTTTTTGTTATCCTCACTTCCAGCCTACCATGGTTTTCAGTAAACATGTCAAAATCTATCAATTATCGAGAAAGTAGAGTAAAGAAAAAACAGAAAATCACTTTAAAAAAAGTTGCACGTGCATGTATAATTCGCACATGTACAGAAGGAATTGAATCTGAATTATCCAAAATTTGAAAAAGTAAAATTAAAAAAAAAAAAGAAAAACCCTTGAAAGAAGACACAAACGGTAAGGCATTTTGTCGGCTCTATGAAAGTGTAGTTAATAACCGTTTAACGGCAGAAGACAGGAGGAGTAAAATCGGGTGCCACGTGGCAGAGAGCCAGCCTCAGGCAACGTGGTGTCAGTAAATGAGAATTTGCAGTGGGACCCAAGAGAGAATTATTTTATTTCAAAAAGGCCCTCCCATCGTGTTCTGTTTCAGTTCCCTATATATTTTTCCTCTAAAGAATTCTCTTATTAAATATAAACCTTTCTGTCTGAATTTATATCTTCTTCCTTACGATTCCATTCGAAATTTCTCAAGCCCTGTTCTCACTCCAATCAAAGAGAGAGAACGAGAGTACCAGACAAAAGAGAAAGGAAAAGAAAGGAAAAGAAAAGAAAAGAAAAGAAAAGAAAAGAAAAGAAAAGAAAAGATTTTGACTGATTCCAAGGAATCCATTAAAGGCCTTTTTGATTGGGAACGCAAGAAAAGAAAAATCTTATGTAATATGGGGGCTTCTGTTGTTGATGCCTTGTGTGGTATCAAACTATGCTTTTCTTTTCGGAAAAACAGAAGGTGAGTGCTTTTGACTACCAATATATATAAAGTAAAGCATATAGAATTGTCGGTTTTGTTCTGTGAGTTTCTAGGGTCTTAAATTGTTTTTTTGGGTGAATTTTTGGCCACTTATTTTGGGTTGGTGTTGAAATTGGTTGGTGCTGGTTGAATTTGTGGAGTGGGGTTTTGAAAATATTCGTGGGTTTTTGATTTTATTATGAGAATTGTGATTTTGAATTGGATTTAGGTTTTGGTCGATAATTGAGATAAAGTCTAATTTTTTATTTCTCTCATTTTTTGTTCTGAGTTTGTTTCATGTTAATTTGTGGTGTTGGGAATCGGAATTTTGGTTCTCTTTTTCGTTGAAAGTTTGCTCTTTATTATATTTTCATTGTGCAAATATTTGAATTTTAATGTTTGAGAAATGGTAATGGTGATCATTGTGTTAGTTTGTACGATCTTAAGAATAATTAGTGAACTTGATTAGTGGGATGGCTTGAGGGTTCTGATTCAATGCTTGTTGTGGTTTTGGTGGTTAAGATTTTGGGGCCTAGTGAAACAGCATGAGGAAGAATAGGGTGGCAAAGGGGAAGGGAGGCGAGTTTAAGCGGAGCTTTGGAAAGATAATGCAGTGTCTCTGCTCAGGAGAACAGCTAAGAGCAGCAGATAAAATGGTCCCGTCGTCCGAATCCTTTATGATTGACGATTATGCAGGTGAGATTTTTTCAAGAGCTCGCGAGATCGCCAAGAAACCAGACACTGGGAATATAGAAGAAGCTGAATCATCTCTGCGTGAGAGTGGTTGCTTGAACTACGAGGTTTGTTGCTTCTCACTCCCTTACAACTTTAGAAGCTTAGTAGGTTGATTTTTGGCACTACGTATTTACAAAGTGAATTGATTCTGATCCTGCTTATATTGTCTTCTTCTGTTAGTGTAAGTCATCAAAATGTACAGGCCATGCAAATTTATCATATTTATTATGGATTGAGTCGATGGATTTTTTGACTACATCTATTTTGTTTGAGAGAAGAGAAAAAAAATAAAAGAAAAGAAGCAAATGTATCGTACTTTGATATTTGCATTAGTTAAGGGTGTAAGAGCTTTCAGATCATAGAGCATCATGTTCTTCATTTACTTGAATACTCGGTATCTTGATTTCCTTCTGTCCTTACAAGAAGAAATGCTCGCCAGAAAAAGTTCGCATGTGGGGAATTTTTTTGTCAAAGTCCATGGTCTTCCTATAGTTGACCTTGGTCGTTATTAGTCCAAGTCTGGCTGAGTAATAGTTATCCTTTTATTTCCTTACGTATGTCTTTTTTGGCCATTGTTTTGTTGAATTTCCAGAATTTCTTTCACTTTTTCCACAACCATATTGCTAGTTTCTCATATACGTATATATATATATATATATATTTATGTAAATTTATTAAGGGATGGACTTGCCACTCATTCTACCAATTATTTCCATCTCAACTAACTTGGCAGGGAAATTTTTAACTTTATTTGATGATCTAAACATATTACATGGATTCTCTGGTTTTTATCTGCGATTTGCAGGAAGCAAGAGCTTTGTTAGGAAGATACGAATATCAGAAAGGAAATGTCGAAGCTGCTTTACATGTATTCGAAGGAATAGATATATCTACAGTGACTCCCAAGATAAAATCCACCCTTTCTAGGAGAGGAGATCGCCGTAGGAGAAGCTTCCAAAATTTTGCAGGCCCACCAATGCCGATACACGCTGTTAGTTTACTTTTGGAAGCAATCTTTCTTAAATCAAAATCACTGCAGGCTCTTGGGAGGTTTAAAGGTACTTTTTGTCCCTTGTGACTTTGTCTACGAAGTTTCCACCCTTTCAATAATCAGAAGTTTCCACCCTCCCTTCAGATTATTGGAATTGTTGGATGTAATTGCAAAGATTTATAACCTTTTCACTCCTTCCAATTGGCTATTTAACCATAACGACTCTTATTTAACTCATATACCATGTTGTTTTTATCTCCTGTTGTTGATAACAGACGGAGTTTACTAACTTCCAATTGGCTCTATATATATATATATATATATATATAATGTATCTTCAAACAACTCCGTTTGTCCATATTGACTTTATTTTTGGGTAGCAAAAAGACTAATGCGAAAAGTGCCTATGATATGAACGAACTGTTTTGTTACATTACACTGTAGCTTGAATCCTGTTACTTGGGATGGGAGATAGTGATTCAATTTATCAAAGTATCTGGAATGTGTTGGCAACAGAGCTCTTATTTATGAAGTTTGGTACTTTTTATTAGACCATGTAAGGGGGAAAATAAAGGTACTTTTTATTAGACCATGTAAGGCGGAAAATAAAGGGGAAACTAAGTTGTGACGTTTACCTGATAACTCAACTACCTTTGCAAGCATAATGTGTATTTCCAATCATTCTTGCAGAAGCTGCTGAATCTTGCAAAGTTATTCTGGACATAGTTGAATCTTCATTACAAGAAGGCTTGCCTGAAAACTTTGGTGCTGAATGTAAATTGCAGGAGACTCTTACCAAGGCTGTTGAGTTGCTTCCTGAACTATGGAAGCTCGCTGACTGTCCAACTGAAGCGATCTTGTCATACCGACAGGCTCTACTCCATACTTGGAACCTTGACACTGAAATGACTGCTAGAATTCAGAAAGAGTTCGCCATGTTTCTTCTTTATAGTGGAGGTGAAGCAAGCCCCCCTAACCTCCGTTTCCAAATGGATGGTTCATTCGTACCCAAAAACAATTTTGAAGAGGCTATACTGTTGTTTATGATACTACTTAGAAAAGTTTCTCTGAGAAGAATTGAATGGGATCCATCAATCTTGGACCACCTTTCATTTGCTCTATCTGTTTCTGGGGATACCAGGGCTCTGGCTTATCAAGTAGAAGAGCTGCTTCCAGGGATTATTAATCGAAACGAAAGGTATTACATGCTAGCTCATTGTTATTATGGAGCAGGTGATGACTTGGTTTCTTTGGATCTACTGAAGAAGTTGTTTAGCAGTGGAGATGATCCCAACCACACTCCAGCTTTACTTATGGCCTCAAAAATATGTGGGGAAAACCAAAATCTTGAAGAAGAAGGGGTACATTTTGCTCGCAGAGCCCTGGAAAGTTTGGATGGTAGATGTGATCAGTTGGAAAGCACTGCCAATTATCTATTGGGTGTTTCTCTTTCAGTACAGTCTAAACTAGCTGTTTCTGATTCTGAGAGGGTATCTAGACAATTTGAAGCACTACAGGTGCTGGAAACTGCTGGGAAAATGACAAGAATGAGAGACCCTTTAATTCTTTACCATCTCAGCCTAGAAAACGCCGAGCAGAGGAAATTAGATGCTGCACTTTATTATGCAAAGAACATGCTTAAACTGGAAGGTGGATCTAATGTAAAAGGTTGGTTGTTGTTGGCTCGGGTATTATCAGCTCAGAGAAGGTTTGTGGATGCTGAAACAATAATTGATGCTGCTTTGGAGCAGACGGGGAAATGGGATCAAGGAGAACTGTTGCGAACAAAAGCTAAACTTCGCATTGCACAGGATCATTTAAACAGTGCCATTGAGACATATAGTCAGCTCCTCGCAATTCTTCAAGTTCAGAACAAAAGCCTTGGTTCTGGGAAGAAGTTATCTAAGGTCTGTCATACAATTAGTTTTCCTTTTATTAGAACAATAACTCTCAGAAAGTTTCTTTTACATATCTACATGCGTGTGTGTTTATTTTGTCAGAGTAGACACCATTTTTCTTTTGCATATGAGTATCATATTAAGAATTTTTTTTTGAAAAGCATATTTTTGTCTTCTGATATTTGCATGCACTGTAGACAATATGAGAAAACTAGAACGTTCATTGCCAGATAGCATGTCAGAAAGAGAGAGGGGATGATGAAAGTATGGAAATGATTCTCATCATTTTACAACTTATGTTGCCTTAAAAAAAATATTTGCTTTCTGTGTGGGTGGGCGGGCACGACCTTTCTTGGATTTTCATGCAGAATGATTTAAGTGATTCACTATTGTTCCGTCTGATGACAGGGTGGTAGAAGATCATCTAGAACTTTGGAATTGGAAATATGGCATGACCTGGCTTATATCTACATAAGATTGTCACAATGGCGTGATGCTGAGATATGCCTTTCTAAATCCAAGTCCATCAGTTCTTACTCAGCCATTAGATGGCATGCCACGGGTAAATTTTGATTACCCTTTAGTTTCTTTTTATTTGATTCAAGGAATTCTTTATGTACAAGCACTATCAGTTTGTAGCATTCTCCATTTTGACATGTTTATTAGCAACCATCATCACCCAAGACTGCACTATGCAAAGAAAATATCTTCACCTGGCATGAATTAATGACCACATGATTTGAATTATTGTTTCTGAGGAGAAATTAAGTTGCCATCTGTGAATGTTGCTTTATTGATTCCTGGAAAGCTATAATACAAAGCAATAAAGTTACGTTCTTGTTCAAGGAAGTTTTGTACCCTTCTTGGTTTATCAATCCCAGACCCGAAAAGTAATCTAAAACTGTGTACTGTTTTATAGGTGTTCTTTATGAGGCCAAAGGCCTATACAAAGAAGCTCTAAAAGCTTATCTAGGTGCTTTGGATATTGATCCCGCACATGTCCCAAGCTTGATCTCCATAGCTGTGATTCTCAGGCAGCTAAGTAACCAATCGCAAGCTATTGTCCGAAGCTTTCTGATGGAGGCTTTACGGCTCGACAGAATGAACCATTCTGCATGGTACAATCTCGGTCTATTCTATAAAGCCAAGGGTACTGCTTCATCCTTACTGGAAGCCGCAGAATATTTTGAGGCTGCAGTTTGTCTTGAAGAATCTGCACCTGTTGAACCCTTCAGATGAGTGTTTTTACTTAACCGAACTTTCAAGTGTAAATCTTCAGATGGCTGCGTATTTTGATATCATGATATGTTTGGAAAAATAATAAAGCTGGGTTTTTTTTTTTTTGAGAGAGAGAGGGGGGGGGGGTCAATCAAGTTAGATGTTAGCATTCTTAGGCATCATAGGAGACAAAAAAGAAAAACCTTCTTTGTTATATTTCAATAGGAAAAAAAAAAAGAGAATATAATTACTGTTTCTTTGAGTTTTTTCCCGAAAGGTCGACCTTTCTTTCTGCTCTATCTTTTAAGACTCCGTTTTGATCATTCCACTCCCAAAGGGTGGCTTGGCTGTTTAATTAAGAGAGTTTTTTTTAAAAAAAATAAAAATTGAAATGGTTTAAAAAAGATATTTACTGCCTCTACTTTCACGTTATTGACCCAATTTTAAGCCTCTATGAATCCTTTTTGAGTAATCAATGCGCTACTAGCACATTGTGAATAGTAGTTATCATATTAATAGTCGGATACTTTTGGCTCTAGTGCTTATTATAATAAGCATTACAATTTTACATTCAGACTTGTTAATTTGCATATTCTATTCTTTTCCCAACACGGAAAAATATAAAGAGAATAAAATTAATAACCGAAGAATAAAGTGAGAAATAAAATCCGTTTACTAACGTGAAAAATTGCCATTGGGTTTCCAAAATAATAATAATAATAATAATAGTAATAAAAATACTGATGTATTGTGAAGACAAAAAAAAAAAAAAACGAAAAAACAAAATCCAAAAGACAGAAGACTCCTGAGTCTCTCTTAGGGACATAGAGGAGCAACACGTCCAATATTAGTTAACTCAACATTGTCACACAAAGCTCTAGCATTGTCTCCTCTTTCCCGATGGAGTTCAACATCGTGTAACACAATTCCTTCACATGGAAAACTCTCACTGCAATCGAACTTTACGGCAACTTTTGAAGAGCTTGTACCTTTAATGTTTTGGTAGAACACATCTTTAACTTGAACTGCGGAGCTCTATATAATATTTTTTTAAAAAAAACATGTACCAATCAATATAATTCTTGAGAAAAAGAGATAAAAGGAAGTTAATAAATAAAAAAAATTTGGACTACAAGTATCAAAAAATCTTTAATTACCTGTTCTTTCCAAGCTTTTTTACGATCGCAATAATTTTGGTCAATTATAATTGGATTATGCACATTATGCATTTCAATATCTTGAAATCTGATATTACTTGCGGTTCCTGAACCACCCTGCATATTTGTGAACACACACAAAAGTTTGATTAGAAATCTGTGTGTACTTGTGTACGTAGATTGTGACTAGAGTACTAAATAGTTGGAATTATATTATAGTACCTGCCAAGTCTTAATCCTGACTCCATTAGTGGTTTCAAAAAACTTGGCTTTACTTACGAACACATCAGAGACATGGGCTTCCGAGTTTTCAGATCCTAAACTTCCAATACTGTACCAAAGTGAATTCCACAAATGAAAAAAAAAAAAGATTATTATTATTTGTAACAGCATAACAAAATTGGTGAACGACTAAAAACAAAATTGAGACTCTAGAAGAAGATAATATATATATAGGTGTATTTTTTTTTTTATCTATGGGTAGGTATTTATATATATATATATATATAGTTACCTGATTCCATGGCCTGGTCCACATGTTATATCTCTAGCTCGCACATTTCGGGATCCACTCACAATAGAAATACAGTCATCACCTTGCATATAAGAATAGAATTTAAGTTACTCATTAATAGGTGAAACCTTTGAGCTATCCTTATTTTTTCACGTATCATGTATATATATATATATATATATATGTGTGTGTGTGTGTGTGTAGAACTATTTATGTACCTGTTCCAATAACACAGTTGGAGATCTCAATGTCCTGAGTATGTGTAACATGAATCCCATCAGTATTGGGACTATCTCCTGGTGCAGTTACAGTGAGGTTGGAAGCCTTAACTTTCTTGCAGTTATTAAAGGTGACTTGAATCTGTTGTGAGTCTTTGACAGTCAGATTTCTCACTACCAAGTTCTCACATCGCTGAAACGTCAAAGCCTGGAGTCATAGAGGCAAAAATAATTTCATTAATTTTCATAAATAAGAAAAGGTTAAATTTAATTATTTGTCAAATAATTAAACAGGTAATTGAGATTATGATATAAGACAAACCGTTGGTGCTTCCTTGCAAGGCTGCCAAAAAAAAAAAAAGAATTAGGTTTTGAAGAGATGTAAAGAAATATCATAGGCATATCAAGATAATAAAGAATCCGAAAAAAAAAAAAAATCAAATTGACTATTACAAGTGACTTGTTAATTTTGCAAGAGTGTTTCCACCATGTGTTTCCATTGCCATTGATTGTCCCACCACCTTCAACTACTAAATCTTTAACACTTTCAAAGACAAGCCAGTGCCTATCATTGTAGTCTGATCGATCATCAGATGCTTCTATAGTCCCATGAATCTGATCAGATATTACATTAGATAAACAAAGATTAGGTATTTCTATATGTGTAATTATGTATGCGATCATATATATACGCACATATATGATCTATTACAAACATATATAAACCTCACCTGAATTGTAAGATTGGATTTGCATGGACCTTCAAACTTAATTGGTTTAACAAGATAATTTTTTTGGGGCACCACTAGGAAAGCTGGATCATTAGATGAACAAACTTTCTTCCATGCCTTCTTAAATGCCTGCAAGAAAAAACCAATTTCGTTCATTAAAGATAGAAAGATAACATTTATTATCTCCACATTATTATCATATATAAATACCAATTAAATATTAAAAAGTTACATAACCACTAATTTTGTAAATAAGAGTTTCATGTACGTACACAATCTATATTAATGTTTCTGCAGCTAATTTATTCGTTTATTATTATTTAGTTTTAACTTGCCATTGGGACTAACTCAAAGTGGTTGGGTGTGTGAGTATGTGATCTAGGATTCAGATTCTGATATTTTCATAGTTTTGACGTACCTTTGTGTCATCGTTTCCATTCCTCTTAGCTCCAAAGTCATCAACGTTAAAAACTCCTTGTTTTGGAACTAAAGGCTTCGGTTTTACGCGATTATGATTACGATTATTGTTGTTATTATTATTCTTTTCTTTGTCAACATTGGGACAGATTGGAGTAACGTCTCCAATATCAGTCAATTCAACATTTTGGCACAAAGCTTTTGTCTTGTCTTTTTGATGGTACCGTATGTCAACATTTTGTATCTCAATTCCTTTGCATGGAAAACTTTCGCTGCAATCGAATTTGATGGCAACTTTTGTAGCACTTGTACCCGTTATGTTTTGGTACAACACGTCCCTAACTTGAACAGCGGAGCTCTGTAGATTTTGATAATAAATTGATTAATATAAAACAATTGAAGCTTATGATAAAATGAAACAAATAAAAAGAAAACCAAATATATATATATATATATTATAAATTTTGTACCTTTTCTTTGCAAGGCTTTTTTCTGTCACAATAATTTTGGTCGATTATGATAGGATTTCGGAC